>OY804598.1:7133057-7298982 GCA_963680895.1 Fragum sueziense
CTCGAAACATTGTGAATGATTTGACAAAGTGAAGAAGAGAGACAAAGAGCAGCTGGAATCACTGGCGGCAATCACGTGACTTTGATAGGATAATTATGTTTTCCCAACTTTTGTAAACAACAACATTCGGTAAGTACACATTTTTCTCTAATTGTGAATCAAATTCTTAACACTCAATATTGAGAAACGTGTCATTCGATACGTCGTACTTCCCGGTCTATTTTGATGTCAATATCTTACCTCAAATCCCTGTCAAAGCTGAGAACATTCGTGCTAAGTATTTTTAATACAGTGATATATTTTCTTAATAAATGTTTGCACTTTGCAAAAATGTTCTAGCTTTGACAGGGATTTGAGGGAATATCTTGGTATCGAAATAAACTGGAGAGTACGACGTATACAGAATGTTTTTGTTTACATAAGTTAGGAAAGCATATCATAACAAAATCACGTGATTGCCGCCTGTGGGAATGTTGTAGCAGAATGTGTAGGAGAGGTAACGGTTTACTTTAAGAGAGCGCTCATTATTTTGCACCATGAAGTCAGCGTCATATCCAAAATGATGGAGCAATGTATAAGGAAGAGTCTTTATAGAACATAATGAGGAGTACACGTGAAACATGGTCAAATTGAAGAAATTAAAGGTGTCATTCAAACAGGCTGCATGGATAAGTTTGGAGTCCTAATCGGTTACTCTCTAGTAATTCCTTGAACGTTTAGTTGCCAATTATAGATTCCCCCCGAAAGTTCCCAGTTCTCATTAACTCTTATTCATGAAACATATTGGTTAAATATGTAGGAGTTGATTCGTATACCACAACCGAATAGTCTTCTTTTCATAGTGAGACAATTTTGTACATGGAGTCTTCTACTTGACTACATGTTTTACGCAATTCCATCTTGTTTACATTTAACCGTGGTCATGATTCAACCAATGCCTTTGGATTGGAGACCCTTATTGCATACGATATAATAACGTCTCCATTTATTGAATTGATAAATGGTAAATTGCCATTGAGTGAGAACCTCGGGCAGTTAAAAAGTTCTTCGCAGCATGGAACTTGTATACCATCTTGTATATTTGTTTAACCCATTTCCACACATTGACTATTTTTGAATTGAAAAAGAAGGCTTTAGAGACCATTTTTATTTTAAATTCCATTCACTTGAAATTATAGTCTGCAAAATCTTTCAATTTGGACAACTGTGAATTTCGCCGACTGATAATGGGCTAATGGATAATGGATCGATCTATGTCTGGTTATATAGGCAGATACAGCCGAGACATTAACATTGCAAAATTCACAATGTTCGCTGGTTTGGTAAAAACGGTACCATGAAATACCTATATGGATGTAGCAGAGGAACACAAGGCAGGTCCGAGTGGAATGTATTTTTTTCACTGGTCAAACGAATTCATTGTTTAGAGAAATGAGATTGTGTATCTCTTTCTGTAATTCTCTTCTTTATAATTATGTTTTAAAAGACGGATATGCCAACTGTGAAATAGGCAATATCTAGAACTGTAAAATAAAAGAGATAATTGATAAATGTATAGGCAATTGCTCAAAGCTATGGCACCAGCGATGAATCTTGATTAAATTACCTACATTACTATTAATGCTGATAGTGGTCTCATTTTATAAGCGAACACGATCAATTGATCATATCTGTTTCCTTCAAAAACAAAGTCGTCGTAAAATCATATCAGTAATGGAGTCCTTGATTATTTTAAGAAACTGTACATTGTTCCCACAGTTTTCTGTTTACCAAAAGAAGTATTTGATCATTATTTTAAGGCTTTTACTTGATACATATAAAGGGATAATCGAATGCTTATGAGCAAAAGATTAAGTCTACTGTCAATTTAGTTTTTGTTTACAGCAATAAAACGATACCAGTACAAATTTCAAAAGTTTCGCAAGATCACGATTAAGGGGGGTAGACATATTAATTTCAATCTACCTCGTGCCTTACATGGAAAGGTACTGAGGAATTTTCCAGTCGACAAAATGAATATAGATTGACATGTAATTGCCTATCTGTCTTTATCCACTGGCAGAGTAACATTAATATGCGACAGAAAATTTCAAAATGGAATTTGTATACTCGATCGATTGTCATTCTCGTATCATCAATTTCAAAGTGATACAATGAAGTGCACGATAAGCTGTATTGTTCCTTTAGATTTCTGTACCAATTCATACTTGTTAATGGTGCCACAGTAGATGCAAAATCGTATCCCACGTATGCTAATTAAGTCTAGCGATTGATCAGAGGCATTTTAATGATTAAACACAATGCGAATTGGGTTGTATGGAGTTTTACGCCCCACACACCAGCTAAGGTCATATGGAGACGGGACCTCGGTTTAAAGTCTCATCCGAAAGACTGGACATGCGGGGGTCAAACCATCGACAGCTATGTTTCAAGTCCAGCGCGTTACCGCTACACCACCTCCGCCCCTAAAGACGATGCGAAAATACACTGTGCATTAACATGTATATTAAAGGAACATTTAACATCTAGATAATATAGGGGTCTTGTCTTGTAATGTCCAGAACTTTTCGGAGAAATACAAGACATTATAAATAGACTCCGACAAAAGCTTTATGCTGTGTGAACCTTGTACAAGGTTGCAATGAAAGGACGGGTTAGTATTGAGTAACTTACTTGATTTATTAACCCTTTCCCAAACAAGACCTGGCTTTGACATCCCTAGTAAAAAAGGCTCAGGAAATCATTGAGGCAAAAGTAGAAAATGCTGATCAGCATTTTCTCCTTTTGCCTTAATATTTTCTCTGTAACAATGTATATCTTTCATTAATATAATCTACATTACCAGCGTCTGTAAAGTTATGCCTCACTAAAATTTTGCTGTTTGGGAAAGGGTTAAACGCAGTAAGCATCCCAAAGACGACACGATTTAGTACATTGTCCTAATTGGTTTCTCACTTATAATTCCCAGAACGTTTTGTTGACAAAAATAGATTTCCCCGTACATTTCCCAGTTCCAATTTGCTCTATTCATAAAACATATTGGTTAGGTTTATATGATGTCGTCTGCAACATATGAATTGCCGCCTTTTCTTTTTTGTTATATAGCTTTGTTCTTAAAGTTTTTCATGTTTTCTTGTAATTTGAACCTGAAGTAGTGTACAGCGAAAGTTTGCTTTTACAGACTGCTCTTTGTCGTGATTCTCATTTAGACCAGAGGTGCGTTCTTTAGAGCGAGATTTCTTAAGATATCTTGAGATTTCTTAAGATGTTTTAAGATAAAGCGTTCTTTTGAGTAAGATTTTTTAGACGATCATTGGGAGCCGCCATTGCTCTATACCTCTTTCGGAACGCCTCGGTAAATTCTGTAGAATCTTTAGCAGAGCGAATTTACCGAGTTGTTCCGAATACTCCATGATTCATAAACTGCGAAGTTCTGAATGCTCCATACTTCATACAAATGACGTCATCATGACTTCTTTTGTAATGAAGTATGGTCTATTTGGAACACCTCAGTCAGAATCTTGGTCTTAAAACGCTTTATCTAAAACGTCTTAAGAAAGCTCAAAAATCTCGCTCTAAAGAACACGACGATATACAGAATTATGGAAGAAATGTATAAGGGAGAGTCTTTATAGAACATAATGAGGAGTACACATGAAACATGGTCAAATTGAAGAAATTAAAGGTGTCATTCAAAAAGGCTGCATGGATAAGTTTGGAGTCCTAATCGGTTACTTTCTTATGATTCCCTGGACGTTTAGTTGCCAATTATAGATTCCCCCGAAAGTTTCCAGTTCTCATTTACTCTTATTCATGAAACATATTGGTTAACCCTTTCCCAAACAAGACCTGGTTTTGACGTCCCTATTAGAAAAGGTTTGGGAAAACATTGAGACAAAAGAAGAAACTGCTGATGACCAGCAGTTTCTCCTTTTGTCTCAATATTTTCTGTGCCATATTTTACACAAATCCTATCTTAAATAACATTCATTTTGTCATTTGTGGAAGTTTTTGAAGTGGATCACCCTAAAATTTTGATATGTGGGAAAGGATTAAATCTGTAGAAGTTTGGTTGTCTACCACAACGGAATTCTTATTTTCATAGTGAGACAATTTTGTACCCGAAACTTTCTAATTATCATGGACATTATTAAAACAATGCCTTTGGATTGGAGAGCCTTATTACTTACGAAAGAGTAACTTCTCTTTATCTGTCTACTTTTATTGACTTTATAAATGGGAAATTGCCATTGAGTGAATACCGCTGGTAGTTAAAAAGTTCTTCACAGCATGGAACTTAATATATACCATCTTGTTTACTTGTTTAACCCATTGCCACTCATTGACTCTATTTGAATTGAAAATGGAGGCTTTGTTAAAAAAAAAACATTGTGGAAAATGAAGAAATCGCTTGTATCGAGCAATGCTTTTCATTTCCCAGAATATTGGCTACCAAAAGAGACCATTTTTTTTATTCCATTCATTTGAAATTGTCGTCTGCAACATCTTTTAATGTCGACAACCTTGAATTTCGCCGACTGATAATGGATCTATGTCTGGTTATATAAGCAGATACATCCATTACAAAACGCTCAGTATTCGTTGGTTTGGTACAAACGGTACCATAAAAGACCTCTATGGATGTAACAGAGGAACACAAGGCAGTTCCGAGTGGAATGGATTTTTTCACTCATCAAACGAACTCATTTTTTAGAGAAATAATATATGAGGTGCCTCGTGAGAAAACCTGCCTAAATGACAAAAAAATCGATTTTCACTTTTTTGCATATTTTCATGCAACGACATTTTTTCTTTCATATGACACCATAATTAGTTCAATGTGACAAATATTAACGATTTTATTGATATTAAACGATAACCTATGATAACGTTGTTGAACACACTTGTAAACGTGACGTCAATGACGTTCATTTTTAAGACGTAGGCCTACAATGTGTCGCCTCCATGACTCTGGAATAAATATAATAACAATATGGCCTACAACATCAACCACTATAGTCTATACTGTCATGACAGTACAGATTTTTTTTTCTTTTTGCCTTTATTAACGCTCGTCCATTGAAAATCTTTCTGGAGTGTCAAAAACGCAGTGATCGTCGCCGTATTCTTCGACGCGACAACTGCCGTTCATCAAAGTGATCAACCAATCAAGTCAAAAAACATTTAGAGACAAAATATATCTCAAAAAAACTCTGCGGTTATTTATTTTTTTTTTTTTTTTTTTTTTTTACATTTCTAAGCTATGACACTTTGTGACGATCCCATGTACATGTACAATATTGAAATACTTGTTGGTTGTAGAAAATCTTGCAGGAAAAGATAACAACGTTCTCTGCTACATTCTGGAAATCCCTACAGTTTAAGCATTTAGTTTTTCGTCTGCAACTCCCTTCAGTTTGGATCAGCTTAAATAGTGTTGTTTCGGAAAGGATTTAAAATTTAGATTGGAGTTATGCTTAAATCTATGAAGTGTGCGGTCGGAAATCATTTTCAGAAAAAAAATTAATAATAGGCTAATACCTTTCCAGCGAGCAATTCACGTCTCAAAGTGCATCAAAATGGAATCATAATGTCATATGTATCAATTGCCCACAAACGACTTTAATACATTAACATGTTTTATAGAAAAGAGACCTCAGATCGTCAGCAAATATTTTAATCAGTCTGATAGACTGAACCCTTCCAAAACTAGAGTCTTGTTCGGGAAATATACAAGCTATCACTAGGCTAAGAACTGGTTCGGAATACCCGACAGAATGACAGTGTAAAAAATGCTGATAAATTATCAATTTACTTCTTTTCCCTCGAGGAATTCTATGTTAAAAGTGGTAGGCCTAGATATTCTGCTTTTCATAGTTTTCGACATAAATGTCACCTAAAAAGGCTTTCAATTTCAGTTCAGGATTACGCTATTTATGAAAAAGCTGAAACATGAATAGTTGACGCATGTTAAACTGCACATTTTAAGATTATGCAATTAGGCTAATCTACAGTTTCATGAAATTCGACATTTGCTTAATTACTTTTCAAATATTTTGGCCTGTGAAGCTACTGTTTTATAGGCCTAGACATATATGTAGGCCTAAGCTGTGATTATGAAACATAATATAGGCATAAAGAGTTTGGCAGGATTTCTAGGCTACTTAAGGTGGTAGGCCTACTTTCTTTGGTGCAGCCACGTAGGAAGCAATTTCTTATTGGGGGGGGGGGGCTAAAGCCTCAGTGTCTGAATATTGAGGGGGCTAAATTGAATTTTCCCAAAATTTTCAGTGTGAAATAAGGAAAATTAAGCATTTTTGGCTAACTTTGTGGGGGGGGGGTCTTAGCCTCCCCTATAAGGAAAATGAAGCATTTTTGGCCAACTTGGGGGGGGCTTAGCCTCCCCCTAGCCCCCCCCCCCCGCCCCCTGTTCCTACGGGCCTGTGGTGTAGCCTACATAAAAATTTCAAACTGTCAAAAGAGAATCTTACTTACAAACCGGGATTGAACAACAAGACCAATCTCCTCAACAGCATTGAAAACCCGATTGTGTTAACCTTGTCCAAAACAAGGCCTGATTTTGACATTCCTAACATAATGGTTTTGGAAAATATCCGAGACAAAAGTATTTTTCCTTTTGCCTTGATATTTTCTTTCTTAGATCTTAATTGTACACAAATGTTTTTTTTTTTTTTTTTTTTTTTTTTTTTTTTTTTTTTTTTTTTTTTTTTTTTTTTTTTTTTTTTTTTAAAGCATCCATTTGTTGTCTGCAACAATTTAACAATTTGAATAAGACCACCCTAAATTTGTGCAGTGTGGGAAAGGGTTTGAAAACATCCATGTGCAGGTCTGGATAAAATGACGTCACACATACGTCACACATAGCCTACATGTACAACTGTCAAACCAAATCCATGGGATAGTTTAGGATAGTTTTGAAAGATCAAAAGAAACTGCTAACAGTTTTGCTGTTCAACACTGACTTTCATTCATATAAATGGTTTTCGCTACCATTAGAGCAATGTTTTAGAGAACATTGGAAAGGAAAGAAATGCCACTAACCAGCATTTCTCCTTATCCTTCAACATTTGTTTTCCATTTCCATTTTTGGTTGAATAACATAAATCTACAAGCAGCACTAATGCAGTGACGTTGGCAAAAAAGTGGAATTCTTTTTCTACACTGGAACAGCAACAGTCAACGTTTTGATGTCGGTCATTCAACCCCATTCAAAACATGTTCCTGTTTTGACAACTCTTTACGATATTGGCTTAGAAGTCTTAATTAACAAGCATTTTTTTCTTTTCCTTCGAGTAGTATTTGCTAAGCATTGAAGAAACTCTATTTTCAATAAAACAATGAAAACATTTTTTGATTTTTGCATCAACATTGACATTGAACCACCCTAAGTTTTCTTTGTTGTGGGAAGCGTGAAGGAAAATCGAGAGCATCGTAGTTATTATATATCAACTGGGTAAGCAATGATAGATTCTACCAGAAAAACATCAGTGTGAATTTTTTTTCCTTCTTGTTAAATCTAGAGATCTTTAACTCGGCCCTTACCCTTTAAGATATTCATAACTATCCCCTGAGTGTAATCTAGTGTTTCTAGGTCAAACTTGATGTGACGTCATCTTTACTTTACTTTTTGTGTATCCATGTGGAAATATCAGTGATGGATGATTAGAAATTATTCAAAATGCTTATGGAATGTCTAGCAACGATATCGTAGCTACAAACTTGATGATGTACTGTTTTGTGAAATGCAGATCAAGATTGGTTTCGGAGAATCATTTATTGCAATTTGCAACTACGAAGTATCTTAGATGACAGGTAGATCTAGGTTTGTTTGTTTGTTTTTAAAGCCACATTTCATGATTTGGATTATAAATGGTGAATCATCAACACCCCAGCTACGCTTACTTTGTAGATCTATACATGTGTTATTTTACTCAATAATCAATCTCTTAATTTTAAAATTACACGGTTGTGATGCATCGAAGACTGTCGCCTACTCCGGAAAGAAGAGGTAATTTTCAGTTTTTAATACAGTTTTCGGCTTTTGAATACATTCCAATAGTTGTCTTATAATATATCAACCAATTCATAAAACACGGAATTTGTAGATCAAAGAAATACCGTATTGTAATTTGATAGGAACAAGATTCGTGTCGTGATTTTGCGCGTCAAATTGCGCGACGTTGGCCTAACTTTAATCGGCTTTTACGGCGACGTCACGTCATGTCATTAAGGCAGGTTTTCTCACGAGATCCCTCATATTTCTTTATGTAATTCTCTTCTTTATAATTATGTGTTAAAAGACGGATATGCCTACTGTAAAATAGGCAATATCGAGAACTGTAAAATAAAAGAGATGATTGATAAATGTATAGGCAATTGCTCAAAGCTATGGCACCAGCGATGAATCTTGATTAAATTACCTACATTACTATTAATGCTGATAGTGGTCTCATTTTATAAGCGAACACGACCAATTGATCATATCTGTTTCCTTCAAAAACAAAGTCGTCGTAATATCATATCAGTAATGGAGTCTTTGATTAATTTAAGAAACTGCACATTGTTCCCAAAGTTTTCTGTTTACCTAAAGAAGCATTTGATCATTATTTTCAGGCTTTTACTTGATATAAATAAACGAAAAATCGAATGCTTATGAGCAAAAGATTGAACCTACTGTCAATTTAGTTTTGATTTACAGCAATAAAACGATGAAAGTACTAATTTTCTTAAGTTTCGAAAGATCACGATTAAGCAGGGTAGACAAATTAATCTCAATCTACGTCGTGCCTTACATGAAAAGGTACTGAGGAATTTTCCAGTCGGCAAAATAAATATAGATTGACATGCAATTGCTTATCTGTCGTTATCCACTGCCAGAGTATCATTAATATGCAACAGAAATCTTCAAAAACGGAATTTGTATACTAGATCGATTGTCTATCTCGCCTGGTATATTTTAACCCATTACCACACACTGACTCTTTTTGACTCCTCACAAGAAAATAGTTTTGGAAAACATTGTGGAAAATGAAGAAATTGCTTGTGACAAGCAATTTCTTCATTTCCCACAATGTTTTCTACCCAAAAATACAACAAAAATTTAAATTTCAATCACTTAAAATTGTCGTCTGCAAATTCTTTCAATTTTGACCAACCTTATATTTTGTCGTTTGGTAATGGGTTAAAGACGATGGAAAGTGTAAGTTATGGCGTATTATTTGTAATACTCTTTCCTAATGCATGTCTTATGTAGTATTCATTCACTATCGAAAACGGTATTTCAAACTGAGAAAATATAGAGATTAACTAACTAAAGAAATGTCATCTGAAAATTATTTAAAGATGCGGACAAAAAAACGAGTCCGCAAGGACGAATTTTTTTAACCACATCTCACCAAATTCCGATCGAGTGAAATAATTTTCATGTCACATTTCTTCAGTTAATCAATCTATTTATTGCATACCTATACCGGGATTGTAACCCTAATTTTGGGTAAAAACAACCAAAAAACGTTCTTATTCCAACCAGATCTAAGACGTCGTTACACCACGCATAGATCTACTTACATATTCTTTGTGCATTCAGAAAAAACAATGGCCGCAATTTTGTTTTAATTTGGAAGCGAATAAAGAACGGAGCATCTATCTGGACTTTAAATCATCAAAACGACTTAATGAAAGAATAAAAAGCCAACTGAATAAAATTCAATCTTTCTGGTCTATGATTTTCCAAAATTCCAGGCTAGGTTAAAAAGAAACAACAAAACAATGCCAATAACTGGAATGACACATTTATGAAATAAACAGAATTTTCAGCGGAAAACTATTGATATAGCGTGTTTTAGACTAAGGGAATTATTAAGCACCAATCTTTATCACATTCTGTGATGTGTTTTCGGTTGCTTTGAGCAGACGCAAAAAAAAAAGTCTCGCTTCAAGGTAGTTTTTTTCTAATAGTTCGCACGGTGGGGATTGTGCATGATGGGATGGATAACGAATACGGACAAATTTGCCTCGCTTCAGGTAAGAAATTGTGCAATAATTATCTTGTTTTTGCGTCAATTTTCAAGCGGTTTTGTTGCATGTACCCCGCATTACTGAAATCTTTCCTCAGATATATGACTTGTTTGTAAAATCCTTGTACTTTGTCCAAAAATTGATCCCAACCGATCAGAAAAACGACAAAAATTCCAGGTCATTTTTCTAGTCGGTTGAGAAAAGTACAAGGAGTTTCACGATAAGTAATACATCTGAGAAAAGCTTTCAGTAAGACGGAGTACACGCAAGAAACTGCATGAAAATTGACGCTAAACTAAGAAAGTTATTGCACAAATGCTTACCTGAAGCGAGGTTAATTTGGCCGTAGTCATTACCATTACGCTTTCTGGTCGGTTGGGACAATATTTTGGAAGAAGTACCACGAGTTATCTAATATGTCAAACATCCGATGAAAGAGCTCAGTAAGGCGGGGTACATGCAACAAACCGCTTGAAAATTGACGCACAAATAAGGAAGTTATTGCAAAAAAATCTTACCAAAATCGAGATTATTTTGTCCGTATTCGTTATCCATCCCATCATGCACAAAAAAAGATTGCAGGCAAAGTCGGCAGCCATTCGTTGGCTATTTAATTGAAATACTGGCTTGGCTCACGTAAAGGTTGTATGAGTTGAACAATCAATATTTCTATCTTATTTCATCAGTATATTTGTGTACAAACTATTGAGAAACACCCTTACTTGACTATTTCGGATTAGCTGTTTGAAGCCTATCAAATGGGGACCGTCTCATAATAAATGAAAGTGACAAAACACTGTTACAGTGCTTATTCTGATTCTTGTTGCATTCTATTATTGCAAAGTGTTGATTAGACTGAAGTTAGAAGTTTGTTATCATACCAGAAACTGAATAAATAAATGATCACCCAAAGATTTTCATAACAACTCCATAACATAACTATATTTATGACAAATGTTTTCGTTGATAAAGCAAAACGTCACAAATACACCTTAATTCAATCTGTATTTATGACTTCTATGTCTAAAATATCCTTTAGGCGACATCTTCATGACGTGATCTGCAATAGGTCAACTCGATCCGAAACCGGCGAATCAACGCTCACTAGAAAAACACCGTGGACGGCAGCCAGTTGCATGGATTGACAGTGAAGGCACACTGTATCTTAGAGCTTACATACATTCTAATTCGTTAAAACACAAATTAGCACATAGGCGCAAAATTTTGTTAATTCATCATTTCATTTCACGCTAGTGATCCGGAATAGGCAAGGTGAATCTATCATATTTTATCACCGATAAAAGTTTAATGAAGATGCATTATCAAATATTTCAAAATTAAACAGGTATAATCGTACTCAAAACATAATTATCTGGCCACGTCCGGAAGCTAAAATGATATGTATCACCCAAACTCTATATGATATGCGATGGGGAACTTTTAGAAATGATCAGATGAAAGAATGGAATTGGCATATTTTACCGTATTACATTTTGGTTGGCAATAATTTTAAATTATGTAGACATAGAAGACATAGACATTTTGTTTAGAATTTTGGATTAAGAAGACATAGATATATTTTGTTGTTATTGGAAATCTTTTACCGATTATTTTTGTCAATCGTAAGCTCTTTACAAATCATGTCTATTACAACTATAAAACGTGTAAGTGTTTCATGATCACGATTAAGGTGGATAGACTTATTCGCCTAACATGTGAAATTTGTTGGAGAATTTTCCAGTCGGCAAAATGAATATAGATTGACATGTAATTGCCTATCTGTCTTTATCCGATGACAGAGTAACATTAGTATGCGACAGAAATCTTCAAAACGGAATTTGTATACTCGATTGACTGTCATTCTAGCCTCACCAATTTCAAACATGCCTTATTTCATAACCGCGGCTTTCAACAAAAACTTTTTTTAAAAAAATAGAGGTTATTGTTACGATGCCTAAATTCATGTTTCAAGTACCCAAACACGATCAACATCAAAATGCGTAAAGCTATCTACTTCACTAACGAGAATTACTACAGCATATCACCACGGTGAGATTGTGCTTGTGGGATGGGTAAATCTACGGAAATCTCCTCGCTTCAGGTAAGACATTTTCCAAAAACTTTCTTATTTTTGCGTCAATTTTCAAACGTTTTTTTTTTTTTTTTTTTTTTTTTTTGCAAGCACCCCGCCTTACTGTGCTCTTTCCGCTAAAGTATGCCTTACTTGAATCCTCCTTGTAGTTTTTGCAAAAGTTGATCCCAACCGACCAGAAAAATGACAAAAAAAATCAGGTCATTTTATGGTCGGTTTGGGTCAGTCTTTGCAAAAACATGTTAGGTGTTTAACTCTTTCCCAAACAAGACCTGGTTTTGACATCCCTATAGAATAGGGTTGGGAAAACATTGAAACAAAAGAAGAAACTGCTGATAACCAGCAGTTTCTCCTTTTGTCACAATATTTCCTGTGCCATATTTTACACAAATTATGTCTTTATTATCATCAATTTTGTCGTGTGCAGCAGCTTTCAACTTGGATCACCCTAAAATTTTGTCGTTCGGGAAAGAGTTAAAAGAAAGTCACACATCTGAGAAAAGAGCTCAGTATGGCGGGGTACACGCAACAAACTGCTTGGACTCATTGATAAGAAGGGTTATTGCTCAATTTTTCACTTGAAGCGTAATAAATTTGGCCGGAGTCGTTATCATTTTGTTTTCTAGTCGGTTGGGATCAATGTTTGGAAAAAGTAAAAGGATTCCACAAATAGTTCATATACCTGAGAAAAGAGTTCAGTAAGGTGGGGTAAATGCAACAAACCTTTTTGAAAATTGACGCAGAAATAAAAGAGTTAATGCAAAATATTTGTACAGAATCGAGATTGTTTTAGTCCGTAATCGTTATCCATCCCATGATGCACAATCTCCACCGAGATCACTACCGGAAAAGTTCAGATCATTGTCATAATTGGATTCTCACTTATAATTCCCAAAACGCGTTTTTGTTGACAATAACGAATTCCCCGAAATGTCCCTAGTTCTTGTTTACTCTATTCATAAAACATATTTGCTAGATTTGTCGGGGTTGGTCCGTCTGCTGGAGCTGAATAGACGTCTTTTGTATTTCTTGAGGCAATTTTTGTACGTCGGGACACTTTTATTTGCCTGCACGTTTACATGCACGTTGATAGACCTTGGGAAAAAATGATAAAGAATCTGGTTATAAGCAATTCTATTATCCGTTTTATCCGTTTTTGATTTTTTATTTTGTTGGGGTTGTTGTTGGGGGTGAGTGCAATGTTTGTATTTGTTTCATTGTTTTCATAAATTACGGGTCGGGTTTTTTTTTTTTTTTTTTTTTTTTTTTTTTTTTTTTTTTTTTTTTTTTTTTTTTTTTTTTTTTGGTCTGGGCGAGGAAAATGTTGCCATTAAAAAATATTCAAAAACAGAGAAGTCTGCTTAGTTAGAGAGCTGGGAGAATTCTCTGTCTCATTTATTATGAAAATTGATTAATACATCTTGACAAGGAGCCATTTTCGAATGCAACTTATGATACAAGTGCATGTATATCACAGTTTTTCAGCTGCTAAAAACAAACGGTAGGTACGAGGTTTTGGAAAAAAAAAACCTATCTTTAACGTGACATTAATCTTTGTCATTTTAGGATTCCTGGTTTTTAAAAGCCCTCATCAAAATATTGCTGTTTAACAAGAACCAGATAAAATTACGCTAACAATAAGTTGTAAATTGTCATAAGTATTTCCACATCACGGTTGGTGTGGGTAGACGTATTTATTTCAATAACATCTCTCGCCTTACATTAGAAGATGATGGGGAATTTTCCAGTCGACAAAATGAATATAGATTGACATGTAATTGCCTATCTGTCTTTATCCACTGCCAGAGTAACATTAATATGCAACAGAAATCTTCATAAACGGAATTTGTATACTCGATTGATTGTCATTCTCGTATCATCAATTTCAAAGTTGCACAATTAAGTGTACGTTAAGGTGTATTGTTCCCGTGGATTTCTGTACCAATTTTTACTCGCTAATGGTACCACAGTAGATGCAAAATCGTATCGCATGTATGCTAATTAAGTCAAGCGATTGTAAAGTATTATCGGGTAGTAGCAAGATGTCGATGGGTTTGTTTCTATCAGGGCCCTGTGCTTGTAATAGTAAATGCAAATCAAATAAAATGTCATGGAGGCTAAATATGATCAGAGGTATTTTAATGATTAAACACAATGCGAATTGGATTGTATGAAGTTGTACGTCCCATACAACAGCTAAGGTCATATGGAGACGAGACCTCGGTTTAAAGTCTCATCTGAAAGACTGGACAAGCGGGGATCGAACCAGCGAATGCTATGTTTCAAGTCCAGTGCGTTACTGCTACACCACCTCCGCCCCTTAACACGATGCGAAAGTACACTGTGCATTGACATGTATAAAGGAACATTTTACATCTAGATAATATAGGGGCCATAACTTGTAATTCCCAGAACGTTTCGGAGAAATAAAAGACATTATAGACTCAGACAAAAGCTTTATGTTTTGTGATCGTTGTTCTAGGTGGTAATAAAAGGACGAGTTAGTATTGAGTAACCTACATTTTGTCTTGAACGAAGTAAGCATCATACAGACGACACGACACGATTTAGTACATTGTCCTAATTGGTTTCTCACTTATAATTCCCTGAACGTTTTGTTGACAAAAATAGATTTCCCCGAACATTTCCCAGTTCCAATTTGCTCTATTCATAAAACATATTGGTTAGGTTTATATGATGTCGTCTGCAACATATGAATTGCCGCCTTTTCTTTTTTGTTATATATCTTTGTTCTTAAAGCTTTTCATGTTTTCTTGTAATTTGAACCTGAAGTAGTGTACAGCGAAAGTTTGCTCTTGCAGACTGCTCTTTGTCGTGATTCTCATTTAGACCATAGGTGCCTTCTTTATAGCGAGATTTCTTAAGATATCTTGAGATTTCTTAAGATGTTTTAGGATAAAGCGTTCTTTTGAGCAAGATTTTTAAGACGATCATTGGGAGCCGCCATTGCTCTATACCTCTTTCGGAACGCCTCGGTAAATTCTGTAGAATCTTTAGCGGAGAGAATTTACCGAGTTGTTCCGAATACTCCATGATTCATAAACTGCGAAGTTCTGAATGCTCCATACTTCATACAAATGACGTTATCATGACTTCTTTTGTAATGAAGTATGGTCTATTTGGAACACCTCGGTCAGAATATTGGTCTTAAAACGCTTTATCTAAAACGTCTTAAGAAAGCTCAAAAATCTCGCTCTAAAGAACGCGACGATATACAGAATTATGGAAGAAATGTATAAGGAAGAGTCTTTATAGAACATAATGAGGAGCACACCTGAAACATGGTCAAATTGAAGACAGTAAAGTTGTCATTCAAAAAGGCTGCATGGATAAGTTTGGAGTCCTAATCGGTTACTTTCTTATGATTCCCTGGACGTTTAGTTGCCAATTATAGATTCCCCCGAAAGTTTCTCATTTACTCTTATTCATGAAACATATTGGTTAACCCTTTCCCAAACAAGACCTGGTTTTGACGTCCCTATTAGAAAAGGTTTGGGAAAACATTGAGACAAAAGAAGAAACTGCTGATGACCAGCAGTTTCTCCTTTTGTCTCAATATTTTCTGTGCCATATTTTACACAAATCCTATCTTAAATAACATTCATTTTGTCATTTGTGGAAGTTTTTGAAGTGGATCACCCTAAAATTTTGATATTTGGGAAAGGATTAAATCTGTAGAAGTTTGGTTGTCTACCACAACGGAATTCTTCTTTTCATAGTGAGACAATTTTGTACCCGAAACATTCTAATTATCATGGACATTATTAAAACAATGCCTTTGGATTGGAGTGCCTTATTACTTACGAAAGAGTAACTTCTCTTTATCTGTCTACTTTTATTGACTTTATAAATGGGAAATTGCCATTGAGTGAGTACCGCTGGTAGTTAAAAAGTTCTTCACAGCATGGAACTTATATACCATCTTGTTTACTTGTTTAACCCATTGCCACTCATTGACTCTATTTGAATTGAAAATGGAGGCTTTGTAAAAAAAAAAACATTGTGGAAAATGAAGAAATCGCTTGTATCGAGCAATGCTTTTCATTTCCCAGAATATTGGCTACCAAAAGAGACCATTTCTTTATTCCATTCATTTGAAATTGTCGTCTGCAACATCTTTTAATTTCGACAACCCTGAATTTCGCCGACTGATAATGGATCTATGTCTGGTTATATAAGCAGATATAAGCCATTACAAAACGCTCAATGTTCGTTGGTTTGGTACAAACGGTACCATAAAGACCTCTATGGATGTAACAGAGGAACACAAGGCAGTTCCGAGTGGAATGGATTTTTTCACTCGTCAAACGAACTCATTTTTTAGAGAAATAAGATATTTCTTTATGTAATTCTCTTCCTTATAATTATGTGTTAAAAGACGGATATGCCTACTGTAAAATAGGCAATATCTAGAACTGTAAAATAAAAGAGATGATTGATAAATGTATAGGCAATTGCTCAAAGCTATAGCACCAGCGATGAATCTTGATTAAATTACCTACATTACTATTAATGCTGATAGTGGTCTCATTTTATAAGCGAACACGATCAATTGATCATATCTGTTTTCTTCAAAAACAAAGTCGTCGTAATATCATATCAGTAATGGAGTCTTTGATTAATTTAAGAAACTGCACATTGTTCCCAAAGTTTTCTGTTTACCAAAAGAAGCATTTGATCATTATTTTCAGGCTTTTAATTGATTTAACCCTTTCCCAAACAAGACCTGGTTTTGACGTCCCTAATAGAAAAGGCTTGGGAAAACATTGAAACAAAAGAAGAAACTGCTGATAAACAACAGTTTCTCCTTTTGTCTCCATATTTTCTGTGCTATATTGGACATAAATCAAATATTTATCTACATACATTCTGTCCTCTGCATCTGCATTGAATTTGGAGCACCATAAAATGTTGTCGTTTGGGAAAGGGATAAATGAACGAAAAATCGAATGCTAATGAGCAAAAGATTGAACCTACTGTCAATTTAGTTTTGGTTCACAGCAATAAAACGATGAAAGTACTAATTTTCTTAAGTTTCGCAAGATCACGATTAAGGTGGGTAGACATATTAATTTCAATCCACATCCCACCTTATATGAGAACTTAGTGGGGAATTTTCCAGTCGACAAAATGAATATAGATTGACAAGCAATTGCCTATCTGTCTTTATCCACTGCCAGAGTAACATTAATATGCAACAGAAATCTTCAAAAAATAAATTTGTATACTCGATAGATTGTCTATTTCGCCTGGTATATTTTAACCCATTACCACACAGTGGATCCTTTTGACTCCCCTACAGAATAAGGCTTTGGAAAACATTGTGGAAAATGAAGAAATTGCTTGTGACAAGCAATTTCTTCATTCGCCACAATGTTTTCTACCCCAAAAGTCCAAAGGAGGGGTTTCCATAAGGCCATTTTCCTGGGACCTAAATTTTCCAATGATATTTTTAGTACAAATAGATATATAAAGGGGACGTGTTTTGCCGAAAAGTCTGAATCGAACGGACCTTTGGTTTGGTGAATATTGTATATTGAAAGTGGGTGGGGTAATTTTTTTCAGGCGCTACCCAAAGTTCTTATTAATCAATTTTCTATCTAAATGTAAATGATTGGCGAATTTTTTTAAAACATTATGTTTTTTATATGAGCCCATGTTAAGATGACATTAAATTCATTGGCTAGCTTATTATAAATATCAAAATATTTGGAATTTTATGTACTTTTTCAATTTTTTGTATATTTTCATCTCCCAACTTTGGGGAAAACATCAACACGTTTTTATAAAGTGGCATAATGGAATGATATTTTAGGTGAGAACTTGTTAATAAATGGTCATTGCAAAATTATGAGGGATTTTTGATAGCTAGTCGGGTAAATGAGATACGGGCCCTTGAATGCACGAAAACCCATGACAAATTGTGAAATAAATAACAAATTACATTTTTTCTGACTTTCTTTCGTACAGAAAGGCAGAAATGTTTAATTAGCTTAAATTATTGCTGGCCTCAGCAAATAGTACTATAAATAAGCTATTGTGGTCAGTTTCGTCTGTTGTCCGTCCGTCTGTCTGTCTGCCCGTCCATAATATCAGGTTTACACTCTAGAATCCACAAATATTATCCGATCTTCACCAAACTTTGTCAAAATGTGTATGGTCATAAGCCCTTGTGTTAGATAAATTTTGGACGGAATTGCTGCAGAAAGTGCTGAGTTATGTGCCCTTGAATGTCAAAAAATGCTATTTTTGACAATTTTTGCGATCAAAAATTTTCAAATATTACACCAATCAAATGCAAACCAAGTGAAAATGTTTGCATTTATAATATCTTGGGTGAGTATGATTTTCATCCAGATCGAAAATGCAAATTTTGAGTTATCTGCCCTTGAATTTGGCAAAATTGCTATTTTAGACTTTAATTTCTCTTTAGCATCCACCAATATTTAAAAAATGAAAGCAAATTGTTGATGTCCATTAGATCTTTTATAGGTCAAAGTTTTGGCATCATTTGAAATGCTTTTCCCAAATTATCTGCCCTTGAATTAGACAAATGTGTGGGTTTATGTGCAAATCTAGGGCTAATACGGCAATTTTGTTAAATTCAAGGGCGGATAACTCAAGATAAACATTTTCAATCTGCCTGAAATTCTTACATGTCTGATATATTATAGACAGAAATAATTTGTCCTCTATCGGTTTTAATTGCTCCATGTTTGTGGATGCTAAAGAGAAAATAAAGCCGAAAAATTGAAATTTTGCCAAATTCAAGGGCAGATAACTCAAAATTTACGTTTTCGATCTGAATGTAAATCATACTCACCCAAGATATTATAAATGCAAACATTTTCACTTGGTTTTGCATTTGATTGGGTAATATTTGAAAATTTTTTATTGCAAAAATTGTCAAAAATAGCATTTTTTGACATTCAAGGGCACATAACTCAGCACTTTCTGCAGCAATTCCGTCCAAAATTTATCTAACACAAGGGCTTATGACCATACACATTTTGACAAAGTTTGGTGAAGATCGGATAATATTTGTGGATTCTAGAGTGTAAACCTGATATTATGGACGGGCAGACAGACAGACGGACGGACAACAGACGAAACTGACCACAATAGCTTATTTATAGTACTATTTGCTGAGGCCAGCAATAATTTAAGCTAATTAAACATTTCTGCCTTTCTGTACGAAAGAAAGTCAGAAAAAATGTAATTTGTTATTTATTTCACAATTTGTCATGGGTTTTCGTGCATTCAAGGGCCCGTAACTCATTTACCCGACTAGCTATCAAAAATCCCTCATAATTTTGCAATGACCATTTATTAACAAGTTCTCACCTAAAATATTATTCCATTTTGCCACTTTATAAAAACGTGTTGATGTTTTCCCCAAAGTTGGGAGATGAAAATATACAAAAAATTGAAAAATTACATAAAATTCCAAATATTTTGATATTTATAATAAGCAAGCCAATGAATTTAATGTCATCTTAACATGGGCTCATATACAAAACATAATGTTTTAAAAAAATTCGCCAATCATTTACATTTAGATAGAAAATTGATTAATAAGAACTTTGGGTAGCGCCTGAAAAAAAAATACCCCACCCACTTTCAATATACAATATTCACCAAACCAAAGGTCCGTTTGATTCAGACTTTTCGGCAAAACACGTCCCCTTTATATATCTATTTGTACTAAAAATATCATTGGAAAATTTAGGTCCCAGGAAAATGGCCTTGTGGAAACCCCTCCTTTGCCACATTTCATTCGCTTGAAATTCTCGTCTGCAACATCTTTGAATTTGGACCAACCCAGAATTGATGAAGATGGAAAGTATAAGCTATGGCGTATTATTTGTAATACTCTTTCCTAATACACGTCTTAAAGGGAAATAATATAGGCGTCTGATTCTTCTTTTATACAAAACAACATCATTCAATGAATCATTTTAGTAAAAACATTTTTCAAATTATGAATGAAAAAAGAAATTATTCAAGATTTTAATTTTCCGTATCAAAATTTGTGCGAAAAATTATCTCCCTTGCAAATTACTTCCTCTCGCTTTCAAATTACTTCCCTTTGGTCATTTATCATATTCATATTACCTGGGCACTTGATCGGTCACGTGACAAGTGACGTCATTTTCGAAGTAGAATATGACACTGAATTTCAGCGATATAAACGGCGAAGAAATCGACAGTATGTATTTATTAGGCTTTTATGTACGGCTTAATTATTTCGGTAAAGAATATAAACATAATATATATTTGACAGTTTGTATTAATCTTGTAAATAAGTTTGGTTTATTGGGGTTTTACGCCGTTTTCATCTACTATCTCGTAATGAAGTGATCGTACTAGAGTAAACGGTGGACAAACACGAAATGATTGAAATTATATATATATATTTTTTTTTTTTGAAAAGTGAAGGAACGAATGGGGACATACATAGATCTAGTATGTTATAGACGTAAATTGAAATGTTTATTTATTGAATGAATAAAGGAATATGCGCAATGAAAAAAACTAATGAAAAAGGCGAATATTAAGATTTTATCCGTCAATATTGGTGTTCATAAGAATAGGGTTTTTGTGCAATCTTTCACAAGAAATATTGATGAAAAATGAAAATCGTAAAATTAAACATGCTTGTTGTCTGCAACTACTTTGATTACAGACGTTTTGTTTTAGAGGTTTCCAATTCCGAAGCTACAGAAGATCAATTTGATATTGATAAAGAGAGAATTTATTTGCAATATAGCGAGGAGATTCGGATTGTTGAATTAAAAAGGGAAAACTACGATCGTTTTTTCCTGGTTTTCACCAGATCATATGTTTTAGAAAAGGGCATTTTTGAAAACTGCTTCCATTAATTGCTGTACTGAGTAAAGGGAGTGAATAAACATGTGTTTTATGACATCTTTGACACCCGTGTTTATTGACCTGTATCTTACACCCGTTATGGTTTGTGTAATTAATCAGCTCATTATGTAATAAAGTGTTTATTTCCAATTATTGTATGAAAAGAAAAAAACTATTAACGCTTTTTTCGATTGAAATCAATTTTCAAAAATGATCCTTTTATTTTCGATGACACAAGGAAACAATAAATAAATAAATAAGAGAGAAAAGGATTAAATGCTGAGGTCACCATTTTCTCCTTTTAGCAATACTTTGATATCTCATGATAATTAAAAAAAATGCCCAATCTTAATTTTATCGCCTGCAACTCATAATGATACAGTATTATATCAAAACTGTTCGATAAATGCCCATAACGATCTTTATGCACTCTCAACTCTTTCCCAAATAGCACAAAATTAGAGTTCAATTTTAACAGCCGCTACAGATAACAAAGGGATGCTGATAAAAAAGGGATTCTCTATATGTCGCGGAAAATATTGAAACAAAAGGTGATCACGTCGATTATCAGCATATTAATATTTTGTCTCAATGTTTTTACCAAGCCTTTTCTGTTTTGAGAAAACCAACACACATAGATTGTATTTCTTTTTCACTTCACTTTTTTAACTCTCACGCGCTAATGCGATTATAGTAAAAGTAGAAACTGATTTACACAGACAATTTCTTCCTTCCATACATTGTTTTCTACCCAAAGAGACAAAAAATAAATTCCATACACTTGCTATTTTCGTCTGCAACATTTTTAAATTTAGACCAGTCTAAATTCTTAGCGTTTGCCTTGGTAATGGGTAGGATGAAACCCTGTGAATTGAAACAATGCCTGTTTCGAACGGCAGAGAATATCGCATTTTAGGAGCAGCACTAATGAACACGCAATCTTGATAATTATGTTTTAGCACGGCGTTTGGATAAAGATTTGTTTGTCATCAAATTTTGCATAATCTTTGAATGACCTGACGGTACAAATTAAGTAGAAGTTGTTCGGTCCTGGTTCAATCTCAGAATCCACTTTCGTTTTCAATTTGATTTCCTCGGAAAAACAAATATATATTATAATGTTTTATGGGTTACTAAGTTAACATTGCAATGGTAAGCTACACACAACATGATTTTGAAGCGATATTCCATAAACCTTAACCCATTACCGGACGGCAAAATTTTGGACTGTTCCAATTTGAAAGTGTCGAAGAAGTCAATTACACGCCCATGAAAGTTTAGAAATCTTTCGATTTTGTGTTGGAAAGCATTGTAAAAAAATGAAAAAATTGCTTGCTGCATGCAATTTCTTCATTTTCCACAATATTTTCCCTTGGATTTTGCTTGAGGTGCGTCAAAAAGCGTCACTGTATGGGAAAGGGTTAATATCAGATCACTCGATTATCGATAAATGACGCAGTTGTCAATGTAGACAGGTTCGACTATTTCGTATCCAAGGATACAGAATCCAAGGGAAGTAATTAATGCGGCGAATTTTGTGTATTGGTAAAATCGATAATTTGGCTGCTGGTTTGCAATGGGTTAATGCTTTCCTTAACGTAATAACTTTGCTTGTAATGTTTTTAAACCATTTCCGAGCGATTTATAAGGATGAACTGCGAAATCGTAAATTTTTTAAGGTTCTCCTTTAAGTAGTATTTATTCACTATCGAAAACGGTATTTCAAACTGAGAAAATATAGAGATTAACTAACTAAAGAAATGTCATCTGAAAATTATTTCAAGATGCGGTAAAAAATATCAATCTATTTATTGCATACCTATACCGTGAAGTTAACCCTCATTTTGGGTAAAAAAACAAAAAAACGTTCTTATTCCAACCAAAAATGCGTCGTTACACCACGCATACTTACATATTCTTTGTGTATTCAGAAAAAACAATGGCCGCCATTTTGTTTTAATTTGGAAGCGAATATAGAACGGAGCATCTATCTGGACTTTAAATCATCAAAACGACTTAATGAAAGAATAAAAAGCCAACTGAATAAAATTCTTTCTTTCTAGTCTATAATTTTCCAAAATTCCAGGCTAGGTTAAAAAGAAACAACAAAACAATGCCAACAACTGGAATGACACATTTATGAAATAAACAGAATTTTCGGCGGAAAACTATTGATATAGCGTGTTTTAGACTAAGGGAATTGTTAAGCACCAATCTTTATCACATTTTGTGATGTGTGTTCGGTTGCTTTGAGCAGACGCAAAAAAACAGTCTGTTCAAGTGATTTGAATATGTCGCGGAACAAATTTCGTCATGTTCGTGATTTCCCCCTTCAACACACCAGCGCTGAATAGATCTTCGCTTCCGTGATTCAGCATGTAGGGCAATACCAAAGAATATAGGTCAGTCCTCTTTAGATATTTCTTTTTTTGCAGGTAGTTCTAATTTGACATAGATCTCCGACGTCATGCATGCATGGTCCGTGTTTTGTTGGTTCATTAGTACACCTCTGGTATACTGGGTGCAATAAATGCTTTGCTTCGTTTTGAGCAAATTAATGATGGGAGACTACCGTTCCCAACACACCCTGCTCTTTTTTGTCTTGACACGTTTTTGATTCCTTTACGCGAGTCCTCACTCTTGAGTTTTATTTCTAACCCAAACCATATAAAATAGGATAGTACAGAATTCGCATCCGGTAAACCAAAGACTACCCATAAGTTTTTGTTGCTTTTTATTTTCTTTGTTCATAGAGCGGGCGGACGGGTATATATTCATATTTTCTAAAGAATTTGAATTGTCAATTTCAACATTTAAGCTCATGAAATAGACTCTATATAATGTCACTTGGTTGGAAAAAGTAGTTCCTAAATAACGGCAGAGTGAAACAGAAAAGTGTTACCGTCACTCCAGTGAAAATATCAAAATTTATTTAACTGAGAAATTCCAGGATTTTACTGCTAGGAATGTAATAAACGTAATTAATCATAATATTGACGTCATTATTACAATAATAAAGCTTCAAAGACGCGATCCAAAGGAACTGCGTTTAAAAAATACGAGATTTACTTAACTGACATAACTTTTCAAATATACTATATCAGAGACAGTTAAGGTCATCGTCCCGATTGGTTCCTCACTTATAATTCCCAGAAAGTTTTGTTGACAATAATAGATTCCCCAAATGTTCCCAGTTCTAATTTACTCTATTCATAAAACATATTGGCTAGATTTGTAGGAGTTGGTTCGTCTGATGAAGCTGAATGGTCGTCTGCAGTATTGTATGAGAAAAGTTTGTAAGTCGAACATTTTCTATGTCTGACCGATGTTTGTTACTTACTCTCTGTACAAATAGCAAAGAATTGTGTGCTAAAAATAGACTGGGCTTACCATTATGTTTTTTATAAAACGTCGGTGTTGTTACAAAATCTCGTAACTACGGCTTGAATCAAGCCGTAGTTACGATATTTCATAACAACAATCGCAGAATACTATATTGTTTGTCCGAAATTACGTCACGGTTTACTGGATTAAATCGAACCCTATTATCGTTCATATTGATCGGATCAGACTCTGTGGTAACGCTATCATTTTATGAAAAAATATGGACAATGAAATCCCGCCAATGACCCGAGATTAGACGAGATTTGCTATCGTAATGACAGTAGTCGATATTATCGTAGTTAAACGATTGGCAATGGAAAGAGTAAGTGACTTTGAACGTTTGTCTGATTTATACGGACTTGTTGAAAGATACTTGAAAAAAATTTCCCCTTCCCATAAAGGCAGCTTTTGATTAAGGAAAGTATACTTGTATAGAATAGTTATATACTGTAGTTGTTGTATATAGTAAGTGTGGACATGTAAACAAGGATTGGGACATTCTATAATTATTTTAATAAGTGATTTGTTTATGAAATGTCATCTTGTATTTAAGGTAGATCTCGATACTAAATCAAGAGAGTGTTTAGTAAAGTATCGATTCAGCACAAATAGGCTGTCTCTACAGAACAATGGAACGTTGTCGATACATTTTGCGCGGTTGTCCGATACACGAGATATTGTGTGATTTATCCTTATCAACATTAATGTTGTTACAATTTTGAAACTGGAAAACCTTGTCTATTCTGTAACAGGACCTTGCAAGAAAATGTTTAATAACCAGCACCGTCACCTTTTATTTCATTTCTGTGCTTCAAAGTGACATTTCACAGATATTGTTTCATAAATCTTACTTTTGTTTTTATCTGAAAGAGCAGTTTGTTGTCTGCAGCTGCTTTGTAATTGGATCACACTAAAATTTTGTCGTTTGATAAAGAGATATTAGATAGGACAAGATTACATCATTTGTTGTGTAAAAACAACATTGGAAATTCTACTATTATTCGACATCGAATCATGAGCCGTGACGAAAGGTTACTGTATATTCCAACTCATGTAAACTGGGGGAGAAGCATTATTTCCCACTGAGTAAAAGCCAATAATGACACATTTTGTGTGCAGTCCGTGGTGGCCGTGACGGTACAGTACATGTAGCTGTGTTCAGATAGTACTATGTCGATTTATTACAGAGTGATGGTTCGAGTCACATATAACTATGAATCGAAATCCCTCTATCCCCGTCAATATAGACTCGCTGATCTTTGATCATTCACATATTGTTGTCCTATTACACTTGTTTTAAAATTGCAACCACCTAATAATGTGTAGTATGACATTGCATTACAACTTACATAGACTACTGTATAGTGCAGCACAATTCGCCTTATGGAGTATGAACAGGAGTAGAATTCAAAGTGGAATACTATGCCCCAAATTCAATTTTTCAATAAACATGTGACGTCTGTGATTTTGCAGTTAATATTAATCTCCAGAGAATTTGGTGTGTTCTCCAGCTTTGTTCAAACAAAAGTTACGTTAAACGAGAAATACCGTTGTTTCTCTGTTAAAAGATCTACTAGAGAATTTGTCGAGATGCATATTTTGCAATAAACTTTTAAAGGTTTTCAGATAATAACATTCTCAACAAAACAATCATACTGTACCACGGTGGGGATTGTGCATGATGGGATGGATAACGACTACCGGCAATAGGGAACGATTTTATCAAGTAAACCGTGACAAAATTTCGGACAAATAAATAGTATTTCGTTGGTGTTGTTATAAAATCTCGTAACTACGGCTTGAATCAAACCGCAGTTACTAGATGTTATAACAACACCGATGGTTTATCAAAACATAACGGTAAACTCAGTCTATGTTTTGCACAAAATTTGATGCCAACTCGCCTCGTTTCAGGTAAGACATTTTGCAATAACTCTGTTATTTCTGTATCAATTTTCAAGCGGTTTGCTGCATGTACCCCGCCTTATCGAGCTCTTTCATCGGATGTATGACATATTAGATAACTCATGATACTTTTTCCGAAATATTGTCCCAACCGACCAGAAAGCGAAATGGTAACGACTACGGCCAAATTAACCACGCTTCAGGAAAGAATTTGTGCAATAACTTTCTTATTTCTGCGTCAATTTTCATGCGGTTTGTTGCATGTACTCCGTCTTACTGAGCCCTTTTCTCAGATGTATTATTTATCTGGAACTTCCCTGTACTTTTCTCAAAAACCGATCCCAACCGACTAGAAAAAGGGCATGAATTTTTTGTCGTTTTTCTGGTCGGTTGGGATCAATTTTTGGACAAAGTACAAATATTCTACAAACAAGTCATATATCCGAGGAAAGAGCTCACTAATGCGGGGTACATGCAACAAACCGCTTGAAAATTGGAGCAGAAATAAGAAAATTATTGCACAATTTCTTACCTGAAGCGAGGCAAATTTTGTCCGTATACTCCATATTCGTTATCCATCCCAGCATGCACAATCCCCACCGTGTGTACTATAGTTTCGAGAAAATGTGGAAAATGTTGATTAAAATGATTGTCTCCTTTTCATTAAATGATTTCCATTATGCTTGCCGCAGTAAAGAAACCTTCCCAAAACATAACCGGCCATATTTTGAGGACCACAATGACACGCATTCTGGTTGAAGACTTAATACATATATGACTCGTCACGCTAAAAGGGACCTTATACGAAGTGTAAAAAATATTGACCCTAGTCAGTCTGCGCAGTCTGCGCAGCCAGACTAGGGCCGACACTTTTAGCTTTCACGCAATTTTCTAAATCCGGAATGTTTCCCTATCTTACAACATGTTCATTTTTCGAATACAGGGTCTGGTTGACCTGTGATGAGTCTGACAAGTTCGTCAAAACTTGGATTTTTGATTTTCGGATAAGGTCCCTTTTTTGCGTGACGGGTATTATAGTTTTTTACCAAGATGACATTGTAGTTGGTAGAGAGATGGGCTATAAATATGTGGAACTTCAAAATTGTGGTGAGGACAATACACAATAATACCTAACATGTCGCTTTTCAACAAAAACCTCGTAACTGAAGATTTTTGTTGAAAAGCATCGATGTATGCCACACTATTTCTGACTATCACCATTATAAATATCTGACTACCCCCTTGCTAAGATTTATTCATGCATTTCGATCTTTTACGAGAGGCAGGCTTAACCCTTTCCCAAACAGCAACATTTTAGAGTTGATCCACTTCAAAAATTTCCACAAATGACAAAATGGGTGCTTTTCAAGATAGAATTTGGGTAAAATATGGCACAGAAAATATTGAGACAAAAGGAGAAACTGCTGGTTATCAGCAGTTTCTTCTTTTGTTTCAATGTTTTCCCAAGCATTTTCTTATAGGGACGTCAAAACCAGGTCTTGTTTGGGAAAGAGTTAATTACAAGGTCCTTACAAGGTGGATTTCAACGTAATATGGGAAGTCTAATGACATCCTTTGTTTTTAGCGAAAGTATCAGTTATTGTTCTGAGAAAAATAGTAAATTGTTTTCTTGCTTTTTAGATGCCCGTCAGGCGTTTGACAGAGTATGGCACGACGGTCTCTTTTATAAGCTATTTCAGTATGGAGTTAACATACCCCTATTAAAAAACGTTATGGCCATGCATTCTGATTCACGCAGTCGTGTATTATACGCGGGATACTATTCAGACTGGTTCCCTATTCTACAGGGCACCAGACAAGGAGGAATTTGGTCACCATTCTTATATCTCTGCTACATCAATGAGCTAATTGAAAATCTAGTAAACAGCAATTTAGGACTCAAAATTAACAATGTCAACCTTAGTGCCCCGTCTTTTGCTGACGATATGACCCTTTTATCTTTATCTTCTAAATCCCTGCAAACTTTGATTAATCTCTGCTACTCATACTCATGCAAATGGAGGTACCAATACAACGCTGATAAATGCGCAGTTGTAATTTTCAATGAAACGAAGAATTGTTTTAAAAATAATAGTCGTTTATGGCAAGTTGGAGACAAAACTATTGAAGAAAAAGAAGAATTTGTTCACTTAGGTGTTTTGTATTCCAAGTATAATAATCAGAAACTTTTGGCAGAAAATTTATGCAAGAAACTCCGCCGAAGCTTTTTCGGGATAAGTAAAAATGGTTTGCACTCAAACGGTTTAAACCCCCTCACCAGTACAAATATTTATAAAACAGTTATATTACCAAAGGCCCTATTCGGTGTTGAATTTCTCCCTCCATTGTCCTCTAACAATATGACTATGATCGAACGCTCGCATCGACTGTGTGTCAAACATTTTCAAGGTCTTCAGAGAAGATCAAGTACCGATATTTCCTTAGGTCTTGTTGGAATGTTTCCATTAGAAGCAGAATTTGAATTGCGAAAATTGAACTTCCTTGGTCAGTTATGTAGACTTCAAAACGACTCTATAGTAAAAACGCTCTTTCGTCTCCGTTTATCATCTTACATACATGGTTTAAATAACAGTGGATTTATTTACTCTGTAATGCAATTATGCCAAAAATACGAATTGGCAAACATCATTGATAACTATATAAAAAATGGCGTATTCCCATCAAAATTAAATTGGTATAGACTATATTCGAGCAGAGTAAAATTACGTTACACGGATCAATGGAATGAAAGAACTTCATCACCAGACTTTCATGTTTTTCGCAATTTTCAACCTTCTTTCCAAGTACCTACACTTTGGTCTTACGCAAGACATCATCCTCAGATGCTAGAGTGTTGTTTTTCAGTTGCGCAGCATATAGCAAACTGCTCGTTATTTATACCGGAATGCACACGATGTAATGCCCGTGACATCCGTTCCGATCTAACTTCTCACATCATTTTTGATTGTAATTTTGTACAAACTTTAAGAAATCGTTTTAAAGCGATTGTTTGCTTTCACTTTGGTGACCAACTTCTGACAACTTTGAACAATTATAGCAGGAGCGAATATATCAAAATTATACTTAGCGAAAATATTATGATGTACGATTTGCTTGGCGAAAGATCTCATCTCTTTAGAAAATTATCCTATCGGTATCTTCATCAAACTTTGAAAAGATATAATTATTGCTGAAGTTTAACAGTTTTTTTTTCTGTTTGAATAACACAGCTTTCTTCTAACCAAATTTCGTTTTCGGTCTCCATTTACGCAAACAATCACTTTACTTTCGATATAAAAATGTACATGGTTGACATAAGGTTAGAACAAACAAATGTGTTCACAGAGTGTACCACTACCCTCCTTGTTCTTGCTTGTTGCTTAGCCAACAACAGTCAATAATAAGAAGGCGTAGTATCAGAAAAACCAAATACGCGTATAAGAATTCTTTTATTAATACGTGTGAACATAACAGCAACAGCAAATGCTTCTAGCACAACAGTCGACTTTCTCTAGTCTTTCTGTTATTTTTATGTACATATATATCATGTGTGTGTTTGCTTGGATAGTGTGTGGATGTGTGTGTGTTTGAGGAATGAATGTACTTTTCCCATTTCTCTCTCTTTTTTGTCATAATTGTGTTTTCTCATGTATACAAGTAATCTTCTATCTAGGAGGAAATAAAGATATATACTTTATTTTCTAAATCGCAACACCGACATTACAACTATTCCCTTGCATGATTTTTATTTAGCACAATTTTTTTCGCAAATGAGTGGGCAGATTTGATTTTGTTTGTATCGTTATTAGTATAATAGGTGTCCGTTCTACTTTCATAATACTTACCATACGAGCTATTTTACAACATCTTGTTCAAATCTTCGTATCTTTCATAGCCTACAGATTGTCCAATGTCTTTAAAAATACGACATTGGCACAACAAACAGTGGCTGTCGTAATGTTATCATTATGTATACAATTTATATCATTTCTTTTTATAAACAACGGAGTTAGCCACACTAATGGCAGACAGACATATATGGCGTAGATGCGCGACTGGTCGCCTACGGGCGACTAAGTAAGTAAGTAAGTTATAAACTAATCTTTGAATCATGAATAATCCAGTTGTTGGCAATTCACTCTGATATTAAGGCCATTTAAGGTTTTGACTCTACCCGGTTGGAATTGAATAAGTCTGATATCAGGGTGGCTATGATAGTATTCCACTTGACTTTTTTTTTTTTTTTTTGAAGCGGTCGGGGGTGGCCTACATGCAAAAGTCGCTCGCTTCAAGGTAGGTTTTTTTCTGATAGTTCGGCTCATACTAACGTACTCAACGGATTCACGGTGGATAATCACGTGATACAATATTTTCAGAAAATCTTCAATAATTTTGTAATTACTGGAGCAGTTTGAAGCAGAGAATGTGGACAGACGTCACACATTAAATGGACGCCGTTGATTTTTGAAAAATCAACTGATAAAAAAGTTATTGAAGATAAACCAAAATTTTGGTTTATCTCCAATAACTTTTTAGCAGTTGATTTTTCAAAAACCCAACACGTCCAGCTTATTCCTGGCATTTCCCCAACTTCTCTGCTTCAAACCGAATTCAAATTGGTTAAGTATTAAAAAAGATATTGGAGATTATCGGAAATTCTGAGTCACGTGATTATACACCGTGGGACTGTGAGTGTTCAGCGTGCCATTGAGAGATATTATTTTAGAAAATGAGATACTTTCTAAAAAGTCACGTAAGATAACCCTCCTAAAAAATGTAAAGCAAAAGTAATTATTTAAGATATATCATCATAACTGGTACCGTCGTTTGGGACATGGTATGAGCCATATAGCGTTGATTGTGCCCCAAAATTCTACACAAAGTTGACGTATTGAAATTGGCCATTGCGTGTCCTGGTGTATTTGTTTAGGTCAGTTTCTGGCAGACACATAAACAAACCGGACACAAAGCGATATGATATGCTGTCAGGGGCCATTTAATCACTGCCATGATAAATGTTATTCCATAGATGCCCCGAAGATTATAGCGAGGTTATCAGAGATCAATGTGGATTTTGATCAGACTGTGTGTACGCACAGGCTGATCTGGATCCATGTTTAACTAAAATGTAATCAAAATCCATTTCTAGATCTATTTATTTAATTCTGCCTATTTCTGGCAGACCTTTAAAACAAACTTGACACGAACAAGTATGATATGCTGCCAGGAGCCATCGAATCACCGCTACGATATATTTCCTTCTGAGAGACCAAAACAGATTATGACAAATCTATTAGAGAACGTTGTTGATCTAGACCAGACTGTGCGTATGTGAAAAATGGTTCATTACATTTTAAGTTATTTCCAAAAAGGTAAGTGTTGCGTTAGAAGTGTCATTAAGTGTATGTAAACTCTGACTCTCAGCACGTTGTTCTGATGCTTGAAACGTCTAATATAAGTCCCTTTCAATAAGTTGCAAGTTGTGCATTTTCAAATAAATTGTTCGATATACCAACAAATTGAAATTCTATATCCCATAGGAATAATTCTGTGAGCACATGTTCCAATTTAATATAATCGTTCTACATGTAGGCTACCACCAGTTTAATATGCATTTGAACTTGTATTAGAACAAAAGAAACGTTAAAGGAAAGGAACAGCATGTTGGTTTTCAGCATAGCCTCCTTTTCTCTAGATACGTTCTGAAGCATGTTTAAAGAGATACGTCAGAATCCATGGTTCTTTGGGAAAAGTTTAACTCTTCACCAAACGACAACATATTTGTCCAGTCAAATGTGAAAAAAAAGTCGCAGACGTCAACATTAGTTACGTGAAATGTATAAAAAATATAACATGAACTATCCTGTGAATTGAAAATCAAAAGTAAACGGTCATAAGCAATTTCGTCTTTTTTCAGAATATTTTCTAGACAATTGTTTATACTAAGCACGTCTACATACATTCTTATATAGAAAAGGGTTAACCCTTTCCCAAACAAGACCTGGTTTTGACGTCCCTAAAAGAAAGGGCTTGGGAAAACATTGAAACAAAAGAAGAAACTGCTGATAACCAGCAGTTTCTCCTTTTGTCTCAATATTTTCCTGGCTATATTTTACTCAAATTATGTCGTTTTTATCGTCATTTTTGTCGTCTGCAGTATCTCACAAATTGAACTGCCATAAAATTCCGTCGTTTGGGAAAGGGTTAAACAAGTTGCAACGACAACATTTTCTAATAAATTGAACGATATACCGACTGTATGAAATTTCATTTCTCAGTGGAATAATTCAAAGCCAGAATTTCCCCCTATTTGAAGAAGATATCAGATTGAAACATTTAGCATTTCTGAGTTTCAGAATTATTAGAGCTAGCTGTATCATTGTATGGTGTTGTGACGTTTGAAAAGACCGTAACTACAGCTTATTCAAACTGAAGTTACGGTATTTCCGAACGTAACGGATGACAATCCAATTACTCGAACTAAAAGTCGAACGGCCATCAAGTTGTTCGCATTTTCGATTTTGACTTTCTGTACAAACGGCTGACCTGTCAACGTTGATTACTAATTTGCTACTTATCTACATATTCGTGTTCGCTAACATTGTCGTTATTTTTACAATTATTGCTAACATTTCGCTGCTTTTCAATAAAAAATCCCGTAACTGTAGCTTAAGACAAAATGCAGTTACGAGGTTTTTGTTGAAAAGCGACAATTTGCATGCCTGTCGTAGGTAAACGACGAACGGAGTTTCACTCAATACGTCTTTTTTATTATTATTATTATTATTATTATTATTATTATTATTATTATTATTATTATTATTATTATTATTATTATTATTATTATTATTATTATTATTATTATTATTATTTATTGTTTGGGAGTTTTTGTTAGTGTGTGTAAACTTAACTGCGACCCCATCGATGCTTTTCTGTCTCAGGTTTTGGGTAAGATACCCTTTTTAACGACTTTTGACAAACCCAATGCGTTCGAGTTAGGGTCTGGATAGGGCCACTTTTTTTATTTGAGACTAACATAGACCCTGAATAGAGTGGTCATACAACACATTCTATCAGGGACTTACTCTCCAAAGCCGAGTTCTATATTGATTAAACCATCAAATATGACCTCTGCAGTTTTCGGTACGCCAACAGCCTATTTGGTCGTCATAATCTAATTATAGCTCATCATTTGAATAATCGAATCAAAATCAATCAGCTTTAACTTGCATGATCATTACGTATACATTACGTCGCTTCTATTTTTGGCTGAAGCCGGTAACATTTGAATTATCGAATCAAAATCATTCAGTTTGATCTTGTTTGATTACGTTTACATTACGTCGTTTCTATTTTTGGCGGAAGCTGGTAATTTGAAGCGTTAGCCAATCATTTCTTGTATCAGAAATTTCGATTGTTTATGAGTATATTGGCGACGATTGGATACCGAAATCCCGCCAAGGCCCCGAGATTAGACGTGAAACGACCCCGCGGTAACAGAGAGTATTCTATCGAAATGGAATGTAGGGAGAATGCGCTCTGTTCGTAAGAGAGTATCAGGGACTAAGCTGCTGTCTTAAATTCCCTAATCCTCTCACAAACAATAGCTGGTTTGACGTCCCTTATAAAAGAAGGTTTTGTAATTTTTAAGGCAAAAGAAGAAACTGCTGATAATCAGCATTTACTCATAATGCCTCAATATTTTCTGATAATTATTGTTCAGTCTTTTATATGGTCATAGTTCATGTATGATGCTGTTTGGGAAAGATTTTTTTTAACAAGATGTGTTTGTGAAACACAAATGCCCCCGAAATGGCCATTCTTCTGAAATGTTAAGTTTTCGTGGAGTAAATGGTTATTAAGGGTAAAGGGATGACCTTGAGGACGATCAAATTGCATGGAACAGATAGATATCATTGAAAGGAAGTTGCATACCAAATTTGAGCTTTGTATGTCAAATACTTTTGGAGAAAAGGCAAAGGTTAAGTTTTCGGAATAGAAGGTTAAGTTTTCGTAGAGTAAAGGGTTGATAAGGGTAAAGGGATGACCTTGAGGAAGGTCAATTATGGAACAGATAGATATCATTGAAAGGAAGTTGCATACCAAATTTGAGCTTTGTATGTCAAATACCTTTGGAGAAAAGGCAAAGGTTAAGTTTTCGGAATAGAAGGTTAAGTTTCGTAGAGTAAAGGGTTGATAAGGGTTAAGGGATGACCTTGAGGAAGGTCAATTATGGAACAGATAGATATCATTGAAAGGAAGTTGCATACCAAATTTGAGCTTTGTATGTCAAATACTTTTGGAGAAAAGGCCAAGGTTAAGTTTTCGGACAGACGGACGGACAGACGGACGGACTAACGGACAGACGGACGGACAGACAGACAGACGGACACGAGTAAAACAATATGCCCCCGATCTCTCGATACGGGGGCATAAAAATGACGAATGTACGAGAGAATGTACGAGATAACAAATTGTATCCGTCTTACACTACGAGTATTACTCTCTTATGAACAGAGCACATTATCTCTACATTCCATTTCGATAGAACGAGCTCTGTTCTCGCGGGGTCATTTCACGTCTAATCTCGGGGCCTTGGCGGGATTTCAGTATCCAATCGTTGGCGATACACACCAAAACAATTTAAAAAGCTGATACAAGCTTTCATTGGCTGACGCTTCAAATTACCGGCTTCAGCCAAAAATAGAAGGGACGTAATGTATACATAATCAAACCAGATCAAACTGAATGATTTTGATTCGATAATTCAAATGTTACCGGCTTCAGCCGAAAAATAATAGCGACGTAATGTATACGTAATGACCATGCAAGATAAAACTGAATGATTTTGATTCGATAATTCAAATGGTGTGCTATAATTAGATTATGACGACCAAATAGGCTGTTGGCGTACCGAAAATTGCAGAGGTCATATTTGATGGTTTAATCAATAGACCTCGGCAATGGAGAGTATACGAGTATATGCAGGCTGATTATGATTTATGTTGGACTCAAAATTTATGTCTTGAAGGGCCATTAACCATGTACAAGTTATTTCATATCGTCGTTTTTGAATGAAAACATCGTAACTGAAGCTTAAAACAATCTGCAGTTACGAGGTTTTCGATGAAAAGCGGCGATATGATAGCCCATCACGTTAACGTATGCCTGTGAAGAGTATTGACCCTAGTTAGTCTGAGCACTTTTCACTCTAAGGTTCTTTTCTGATCACAGGTTGTTTTTCATATTTTTCTTTTAATATTTTTTATACGCCCGAAGGGTCGTATTATGTTATGGCCCCGCTCGTCTGTCTGTCCGTCCGTCCGTCTGTCCGTCTGTCCGTCCGTCCGTCTGTCCGTCTGTCCGTCCGTCCGTCCGTTAGCAATTTCTTGTGTGTGCAACTCCTCCTACAGTTTTGATCGGAATTTGATCAAACTTGCCACAATGAATCTCCATGGTGTCTAGTTGTGCATCCCGCTTACGGAATTTAATTAACTCTTTTCTTTCTTGAATTATCTGCCCTTGAATTAAAAAAATGCCCATGTTCTTGTGTGCGCAACTCCTCCTACAGTTTTGATCAGAATTTAATCAAACTTGCCACAATGAATCTCCATGGTATCTAGTTGTGCACACCGCTTACGGAATTTAGATAACTGTTTTCGTTCTTGAATTATCTGCCCTTGAATTTAAGAAAAAATGCCCATTTTCTCAAAAATGTCCATTTTCTCCTGTGTGCAACTCCTATAGTTTCAACCAGAATTTAATCAAACTAGCCACAATGAATCTCTATGGTGTCTTTTTGTGCAAACAAAAGCTGATAACTTTTCATGTTTGAATTAACTGCCCTTGAATCGAAAAAATGGCCAATTTTACTGACAAGCCCCTCTCGGGCGTATATGCGCCGCTTTGCGAAGCTCTTGTTTCCAAATGCGACATCTGGTTGACACGTGCTAAATTTGATCTGATTCTCGAAAATTTGTTATACAGACTGCCAAAAAAGTCTCTCTTAGCATGACAGGTAACAATAGCAAAGAATTTTGTGCTAAAATAGATTGGGTTTACCGATATATTTTGATAAACCGTCGCTGTTGCTACAAAATCTCGCAACTACGGCTTGTATAAAGCCGTAGTTACGACAATTGTAATAACACCTACGAAAACCTATTTGTTAGTCCGAAATTACGTCATGACTAACTGGATAAAATCGTTTCCTATTGTAAGTTCTCGAATAGAAACTGCCTCAAACTGGTAATAGGGCCTGTGGTTAATATCAAATTTATGAAATGCACAGAAGTCTGAACGTTTACTATCAAATTTACAAATTGCATTCAATTCTGAATTTAGATTTAATGTATTTCAAAACCTGTGTATTATATACTAGAACAAAAAAGAAACGCAACCCCAATTTTTCATGATATTTTCGACAAACTATGTTTTTAATGGCTATTGAGTAAATTTTTAATATTCCTGCCTCCATACGCATAAATATAGTGTCATTTTCTTCAGATGTCGTAAATTCATCACGCGATACATAGCAAATCGTTGAAAACTGATTATCCTCTGTCGTGTTTTCTAAATGACTACTATCAAAATATTTTTTCTTCAAACAGCAGCTAAAACATAGACCAAGGAGAGGCAAAAGCTTTTACACACTTCTCACTACACTGCGCATAGTGGGGCTACGCCAAAACCATCGCCAAGCTGCAGTACGGATATTGTTAGGTGAAAAAAGTCAAAATGTTGTCGCAAGACATAGATAGGGCAACAAATCAACTCATTTTCGACTGTATACGCTGTTTGCTCTCAATGGGAATACAATCGATCGAGCACGGAGCCGACGTGCAAGAGATATGACGTCACGGCAGGACCGTATCTTCAGGTAAACCCCACCTATGGATAGGTGTAAAACTGTAACGGATGCCGCTAATAAATCGCATGGACTTCACAGCCTTTGAATATCGGACCAAACTTAACGAAACAGATTGTGTTTTTCGACCTACATTCACTTTTTTGTAAAATTGTTTTGATGCCCGGTGAAAATGGGTGTTTTTAGTCCCCTACCGGTGTTCACACCGGAGGGGACTATAGGTTTGCCCTCCGTCTGTCCGTCCGTCCGTCCGTCAGTCCGTCAGTCTGTCCGTCCGTCCGTCCGTCTGTCCGTCCGTCTGTCCGTCTGTCCGCTCAAATCTGGATCCCGCGATAACATAATAACTAAGCAAGCGTTTTTGATGAAAGTTGGTATATGACTAGATGGCAATGTGTAGATTATGCACATCATTTTATTTTTGTTTTTCGACTTAAATTGAGGTTGCTATGGTTACAGAAATAGTGAAAATATGGCCAAAAATGGGATCCTGCGATAAGATAATAACTAAGCAAGCTAGTTTGATGAGACTTGGTATATGACTATATGGCAATGTGTAGATTATGCACATCATTTTATTTTTGTTTTTAGACTAAAATTGTTGTTGCTATGGTTACGGAAATAGTGAAAATATGGCAAAAAATATTGGATCCTGCAATAAGTTAATAAGTAAGCAAGCTAATTTGATGAGACTTGGTATATGACTAGATGGCAATGTGTAGATTATGCACATCATTTTATCTTTGTTCTTTGACGAAAAGTGCGGTTGCTATGGTAACGGAAATAGTGAAAATATGGCAAAAATGGATCCTGCAACTTAATCTATTATTGATTACCATATTGAGTCGATGTGAAGCCGGTAGGGGACTTTATGTGTTGCATACAACACCAGATACTTGTCTTATTAATGGAATTTACTACAAAGAAGATTTTGTGAACTATACAAGGTGAAATGTTATTGCTTTAAATGTATTACATTTTGTTTAAATCTGATTTTGCGTAAGAAGGAATTGAAAAGGAGGTTGTGTTTCTTTTTTTGTCCAGTATATATACATGTATTTATATAAAAGTAAACTAGCTGTTTTATCTGTTACCTGAACGGCAAAGATTCAGACAAAAGACATTTTAAAAGTTGAATTAACAAACTACGAGGGACGGTCGGAAAGTAGTTGGACTTTTGGCTATATCTCTAAAATCATTCAACTTTTTTACAAAATTCTTTTTACAATGTTTGAACAAATTGTCCATCTATGTCTATGCATTTTTGCCATCTTCGTAGGAGCTTTATTATTTTCACTATTAACTATGACGTAGACCCACTGTATTAGGTACAATGTAATAGCCGGTATCAAAGGCGCCCTGGTCTCTAATTTCTTCCCATCTTGCATTTTCTTCAGTTCTGGACACAAATAAAGTCACGTGGGGCGAGGTCTGGGCTATAAGAAGAGTAAAACAACTAATGTCATGTGAAATAGTTGATAATCTCCACTGTAGATGCGGTGGTATGGGAGCGTGCGTAATCACGAAGAAGAAAATAGTTTTCTTTGCTAATCTGGGACGCGTTTTCTTCAGCATTTATTATTAAATTTCTCTGAATTGCTTCAGAATTGTACTTTGCAATGGCAGTTTTTGCCATTTGTCATGAAATGAGTAACTATCAATCCTCGTGAATCCCCCAAAACAACAAACATGACTAACAAAAGAAGGTAACAGCTTAATCTTTTCAGGGTTGGGGAACCAGCTCGTTTCAATGACTGCTTTGACTGATTTTTTATCCCAAGTTCGGAATTATGAACCCTTATTTAATCTTCAGTGATAATGAAGTTCAAAAATTTAACTTCTTCGCGATTAAAATGACTAGAATGTTCTTTTGTTTTGGTTACCCTTGTTGTTCCTTTGTCACTAGCCTGTGATACATAAAACACCTATCACATATAAGTGGACAGAATATCGTATATATACAACTATCTTTGAAAATAAACTGACCACATTATTGGCAAATGGATGAAGATTCCAACAATATATAATGTGTTTATACAGTTGCAAATGGAGAGACAGCAGCACGAAAAGTCCAACTACTTTCCGACCGTCCCTCGTATATTCTGATAGTAAATGACTGTGTGTCAAATATTCTTTTACCTTTTAAATTGTTGTTCTATGTTAATCTTTAGATCAAGGAAAGTTAATATGTGTACTTTATTTCTGAATGTTTGTCTCCCTTGATTTTTCGAGAAACATAAACACATTGGCCTATACAGGACCTGAAACAAGGCTATGACCCATACTTCGAATACAAACAAAATCTTTAACTCATAACCACAATGTGACGCATTTTGACGCAAAACAATACACAGGCTTGGGAAAATGAAGACATATTACATGTGATAAGTAATTTCTTCATTTCCCAAAATGTTTTCTACAAAAACAGACAAAAACAGTGTAATGTTTCATTCACATAGTAGTCTGCAAAATCTTGGAATATAGACCTCTCTTAAATTTTGTCGTCTGGTAATGGGTTAAGAGAATCCAATGGTACTTTATCAGAATGTGCATGTATGCGCAAACTCTCGATTCATGTTGACCTCAAATAATTTAGGGCCCTTTTTCTAGAGTCCCTCGTGGTATATTGAGGCTGAATACCCGTAATATGGCTATTTTGAGATTCATAAAACATCGGCATTTTTTGAGCGTCGTCGTTACGTTTCCGAACATATTCGGGCGCGATCGTAAACATTCGGCGGTGGAAGTTCCACCGCCGAATGCTTTCGACTTCGCCCGAATAATTCCGATGACTTCCGAATACCATTAAGGATGAACTACATTAAATACTCGTGCTATATATTGACTCTAACCCATTACCTCCTTTTGACACACCTAATGTAAAACATTGCGACAACAGAAGGAAATGATGCAAACCAGCATTTTCTAATCATGCTTCAATATTTTCTGGAACAATGTTGTGTACAATTTTTCATCTTTCCCTGAAACAATAATGTCGTTTACAGTAGCTTTCAAAGTGGAATGGTCTTTATTTTTGCAATTTCGAAAAGGCTTAGTACAAAATACAAGTACACTCCACTTACCTTGATAAAAGCATATGATAAAATAGATTCCGGATGATATCCCAACAATATTAACACTCGTTCCCATGTCTCTCTTCAATAAAACTGATAGTCGGATGGTACATGGCCTGCTAGGCTACTTCACAATACTACAGAACCAAATACAAGCAGATTCTCTGAGATCGTGCGGAGAATCGTAATTACGTATTTTTTCAAGCTCTAGTAACAAGTTTCAGTTAAATTTTCTTTCCGTGAACCACATACGGTGCAAATGTAATTAAATAGTTTTTACGCTCGAATAAAAAGACATATTTTCACCAAAAATGATGTAAACTTTTGGTGAATTTGTTATGAAAAGAGAAAATACTGCATTGCAATTGAAAAACAAATACAGCGGAAACTGCAATTTAAGATAGTCCACCCAAGTTATATTCAAGCGACGTCGGACTATTTCGTGTGACATCGTTAACATTCGTTACGTAAATCAACGTATTTGGTCGACGTCGTAAATATTTATTATATCAAAGATTCTCTTGGAAGATCATGCTACATTTAAAAAAGATCACTAATTTCAATCATAGACAAAGAATCTTATATACCGTTATAAAGCGGACGAGATTTGACCTGGCAGAGCATTCCATTCGATTAGCATGGGCTGCTCTGCCAGGTCATTTGTGGTGAGGTATATTATGTAATGCATGACAATATAAATAAAACAACCAAAATGCTTTTAAGCTAATTGTTCTTTAATGACCGTCTGGTTAATATGATATTATGTACCAAATACCATTTTAATTCCTACTTTGCTTTTTGTCTGTTGTGCTTAATGGAGTACACATATACTTAATTACATATTAATTGATAGCTTACATCTTAACCCATTACCAAACGACAAAATTTTAGACTTGTCCAAATCCAAAACAGACGACAATTTGAAATTGCATGATGTTTTACACTTTCGATCTTTCTGTATACAAAATATTGTGGGAATTGAAGAAATTGCTTGATACAAGCAATTTATTCATTTTCCACAATGGTTTGCATTATCCATTATCCTGCAGGGAATCAAAAAGAGTCAATGTGTGGCAATGGGTTAAGAAGGCTTGCTACGTAAGAGCACTGAAACGAAATACCGGTATCAACGGACGGACAGACAGTTGAACGGACAGCGACACAGACAGATGTGGTGAATCCTGAATATCGCTGCTTTTTTTTCAGTGATCCCTAGAAGAAAACGACAACATCCCCAATCTACTTAAACAGTAAACACTATGTCAGACGTAGACCTGCAAAAGCAACAACAATACCTTCTCGGGCGTATTCAAGCTGTAGTAACAAAATCTTTGAGCGTCACCAAGGTCGCGATTTTGGAAATATTCATTTCAATACTAAGTAACTGATACATGACAAACAAAGTTTCATGCAAAATCAATATGTTGTATGAAAAGGGCGAAATACTGGGATTAATTTAACATATACATGACATCATTTATATTGCATGTAGGCCTACTTATATTTCTAATTAATCCAGTTCCACATATTGACGTGTTTTATTGCTCTGAAAGATAAAAGCTTCGAAAACAGAGTTGAAAATTTAGAAATTGTTTGTGACAAGCAATTTCTTCATTTTTCACAATGTTTTATACCCTAGTGGACAAAATCGTGTAAAATTACATTCACGTACAATTACCGTCTGCTACATCTTTGGTACTAAACAAGCCTACAATTTTACCTTCTAATAGTCCAAATTTCAATGACGTTTGGTAAAAGGGCAAATACAAGTAATCAAAACAGGCAAAGAGTACATGACAGAAAATATAAAAGGAAAAAAGGAAATTGGTGATCGTCAGAGCATTCATCTTTTTTCCTCATTCATTTGCAATATATTCGCTTTAACATTTTAAAAGACGTCAAAGCAAACAATGATTATGATAGAGTTTACACGACAGTAGTATGTAAGCTGGGACATGGAGAGGGCCATAGACTTAACAGACTGACATCAGTCTACGAGGGCCTTTGTGGCACTTGAGAATAACATGGGTCCAGATAAGCCTGCGCATACACAAAGTCTAATTAAAATCCGTACTGTTCTCCATTAGTTCCTTTATGGCATATCAATATCACTATCACTGGCGTAGCAAGGGGGACGGGCCCCCAATAATTTAGAAGGGGGCAGCATATCATATGCCCCCATAATACACCCATATTTTCCCATTTGCACCCCCTCCAATATTATAAGCCTTCCTTCGTCTATGAATATGGATCCTGATCAGACTGTACTATGACACAGGTCTATGTACAGATATGATAGCATCAATCACACATCGGCCCTTTTGCCATACCCATTTTGTTCTTTGAAATGTCTTTTTTTTTTTTAAAAAAAAAAAAATGGCATTACTGTGAAAATGACTTTGCTGCTTTTTGAGCCATCACTAAATTTTATGTTCATCTTTTACTTGTAATGACACATTTTCTCCATTTTTGCCTATTTAATCCAGTGAATGCGTTCTTATTTCATACACAATTTTGCATGTGAGGGTTCGAATCTTGCAGGTGTAAGACACCTGCAAGATTCGAACCATCACATGCAAAATTACTGTAGCTCGGAGCTCAATATTTTGCTGTTTATATACGAGTAGATCTATTTTTTAAAACATGTGCCATAATATCGTGAAAGAATTATACGTTGTTTTGCTGTTTGTATTGTAACTGTTGTTGTCTTTGATTTTCTTCGATTTTCTTCATTTTGTATGGGCAGAGATGTGATTGAATATTGGGGTCATACATGGCATACATCTCTCCTGTGAATGAACTGTTTACATTAAGCCCATTCTGTATTTGCATAGTGTCTTCTGTTCGGAGCCACAGGGTTTATCAAAGATTTGTAAACACTAAATTTGACAGACATGCCGAAAACATTGAATACTTGATCCATGGATATCCGGACATTTTGTATTTTCTGCGAAACTTCTGTCAGATCGAAGAATTTGTGCTTAGATTTTTTCAAAGTGGCATTTTCATTATGATGACTTCGAAAAGAAGCATCCCTCCTAGCAAGCAATGATTTTTTTATGAATACGCAAGGATGGGTATCACGTGACACAAAAACAACACTGGCTATAAATTTTGTGATAAAAATAGACTGAGTATACTGTTATGTTTTGATAAACCGTCGGTGTTGTTATAAAATCTCGTAACTGTATGGCTTGAATCAAGCCGACGAGATTGTATAACAATACATACGGAAATAGTATTGTTTGTCCGAAATTACGTCACGGTTAACTGGATAAAATCGTTCTCTATTGTAGAAAATGTTCAATAGATCTGTTAAAACTTGGCCGATTTGAATTTGGTTTGAAGCAAAGATGCTGTAAAATGTTAGGGATGCGGTGATTGTTTTATATGGAATAAATATATTTTAACAGCACCTAAAAAGAAAACATTGACCAGGAAAAAAATTTGCTCGTCAATAACTTTTTATCAGGTATTGTTTGCGAATAGTACCGACTCTCCAGGAAATGGCATCGCGATGAGTGTGATAATTTTGGCTCATTTATCACCTTCCCTCTATTCACTTCCTTGTTTTCAAGCGTCGGTAGCAGAAAAGTATGGGAGTATGAAAAAAAGAACAAAATATTGACAACCAGCATATTTCTTGTTACATCAATGTTTCCATGTTAAAATATATATTTCATTGAATTGTTTCATGGACTACAATAGTAACGTTTGAATCTGGAGCAGTCTAACTGTTGCCATATATGAAAGTTTTATCCCTTTCCCAGACGACAAAAAGGATAGTGGTTCAATTTGAAAGTGCTGCAGATGACAAAACATATTTTGATAAAGATGGTTACCATTATTTTCTTCTTTTGTCTCAATGTTTTCCAAGCCTTGCCTAAAAGCGACATCGAAACAAATGGCTTAATTCATGAACCTTACTCTGACTTATCTGAAGTTAACTCAAATAGAATTGCACGTGTTTCTTACATTTTACCGTGCAGCCAGCACGATGTTTTTATTAGATTTCGCTTTCGAGGACAGGTTGGTATTCAGAGACATAAGGACGATTCGAGGCGACTAAGCTAAGTTAAGATTTCTCGAGGCAAGAGGGTCGGACCTTGAGCTAAACTCATGCTTAATTACTCCTACAATTAACAGATTTTTGAAAGAAATTTTGCCGGAATTTATTCTTCTGAAACATATTCTTCCATAAAATCAAGTTTATGTGATATAAAAGTAATTTTTTTAGATTTTGAAAATGCCAAAACGCTTCTTCTTTTGTCATCATTTTAATTTTCAATTTTATTGTTTAATTTTAGACAAGTCCTGTTTCAAATGCGCGGTAACTAACATTATGAATAAGACAAATAAATGGTATCGGAAAACTTTTAGAGAAAAGAGGAAATTGTTGATGATCAGCAGTTTCTCCTTTCCCTCGATATTTTCTATGCTAGATCTATAACCTAATCATTTTCTATTTGATGCATGAATGATTTTGTCGTCTGTAACAACTAGATCTATCAAAATCCAATCGACAGATTCTAACGTTATCAGTGGAGTAAATCCGCATAATAATTCTTTTCCATCGAAGTTTTCAGAAGCCATTGTTGTTTGTCAGAGGATTAAAATTTTGTATTTTGTCGAACGGATTTATCTATGAAGACATGAATGACCTTTCCTATAAAAATAGTTTAACTATAAAAATCACTTTCAAGCGATGTTTCGACGAAACGGGTATAAAGGGTTGTAAAACATTATAACAAATTAAGAAAAGGGTTAAGAAACATTTCCTCTATAAAGAAAAGAAAGATTTTGACTGTGAATACTACTTTGTTACTGAGTCTTTCTTGTCCGGGGATCCCGTGCTAACGGCGTGATCAGCAACTTCAGGCGTCCTTTGTTGAGTTTCACTGAAGTTTGAGTCAAGGAAATGTTCATGAATTAAGCCAAAAGTCTATTTTTGGGAAAGGGATGAGCTAATATAAGCCAGAAGCCTGGAATTGTTAGAAGGGAATGAAATGAAGACGAATAGACAGTTGGATGTCAATTCATTTTCATTAACGAGCGGGCCAGTTTCACAGAATGAGGGGAATGGGTTCAAACGATATATCAATACATCATGATCTTTGTCTAAAAACAAAACTTTTTTCCCCTCTTTCCAAAACAAGACCTGACCCGGTTTCTCGAAAAAACTTAAGTACATATTCATGAGAACATGCTCAACTTCAAAGGAATACTCTCCAATGTTGGAAGGTATTCGATTGAAGTTAACGCGGATTTCGTGCGATTTGAGCACGGTGCTCAGATTTGAGCAGAGAAAGTACTTAAGTTTTTTCGAGAAACCGGGGCCTCGTTTTAACGTTCCTTGTAGTAAATGTTTGAGAAAATGTTGCGGCAAAAGAAGAAAATGCTTACTCTCATCGTTTTCTTCTTTTGTATCAATATTTACGGTGTTGTATTAACAAATTATACCTATAGTTACATCATAGACTAAACCGCGCAAAGTTAGACTTGTCCGATTTACGGGATTATGATAAATATGGAAACAGTGTTTTGTGTATCATGGAAAGCGGTTAGAGAAACGGAGAAAATGCTGGTGTATTATTATGTTCTCCATTTCTGACATTGCTTTCGAAATCCTCTTTATAAGGGACGTAAAATCTAAGACTTGTTTGTGAAATGATTGACGAGTGGGGAATTGTCGTAGAAGTCATGTGATGAGTTCAAACAGTAAACAATATATCAAGATAGTTGTCTCAGCTCTTCTCTCACACACGAAAAGTTTAAAAAGACTGGTCAAAATTTGAATATTTTCAAAGGGATTAAAATCAAGACTTTTTCAACTTAAAAGCTGATTTCCCCCCCCCCCCCCCTTGAAATAGGAAAGCTAAGCCGACACTTTGACATTTATATGACAACATTTCTTTCATGAAGATAAGCCAAGATTACTATTATGCTTGTTGTCAATTTCATGTTCAAAGATGACACAGGCGACAATTTCAAGTGAATGAAATTTTACATTTTTTGTCGTTTAACAGGCAATTTCTTCATTTTCCACAATGCTTTGCTATGCAATTTTCTTAGGGGGGGGGGTAAAAATGAGTCATTGTATGGTAATGAGTTAGTGCGCAGTGTGCATATTCAAATACAGTCGACACTCGTTATGTCGACATCGGATAAGTCGAAGTTCCGCTTAACAATGGGTTATCAAAATGTTTAATCGAAATAATTTCGAAAGAAATACAGTCATTGAAATTTAGTAGGAAAAGGATGGATATTGCTCGTTTCGAGCAATTTCTTTCCATTTCCTACTATATTTCAATCATGGACACATATGATGCCCATCAAAAATGGTCGAATATCGTTTTCATCGATGAGTCGAGCTCCGTATGTGTCGAGGTATTTTGACGACCCCTCTGACTTCGACACAACGAGTGTCGACTGTATTTAACCATTGTGGCTCACCAGCGTTGTCATGGGTATTGTTCTTTACATTATGGTAAAAGTGAACATATATTTCATTTGTTCAGTCTGAGTAATTTTACTTACTTCTTAGTATGATTTACGGTAAGAATTTGGTCTAGGACGCTTCACTATAGTCCAGTCCCGATATAATAGCACATGTTTACAAAATTTTTTTACTTATGTTAACAAGGGAAATGGTTCTTAATTTTCAAAACAAATTTGCGTGCGCTGGTTTGATTCTTACAGGTGTAGGGAACTTTATAGGGACATATAATTCCAATTTCATTTTTTTAAAGTATGTCTTGATGCAAAGATTGGTTATTCTTATGCGTAGAAATGCCATCAGTTTTTTTTTTTTTTTTTTTTTTTTTTTTTTTTGAAGTTGTTATTTATAAGAACAAATACGCTTTTAAAGTTGAGACAGAAATGACAAATTCCATATAAATCCGAACTATTGTCTACAACAATTTGTTTGCTTTTAGCACAAAAATATATATTTCTGGTAATCAGTTCAATATCTTGGCTTGAAATTTTCAGAATTTTCATAAGGAAATTTGCTCTTTCAGATAAAAATAAAGTAAAAGTTTTGAAAAAATAAATGTAAAATGTCCTTTTAAACATTCGAACCATCATGTGCAAAATATTGCAAAAAAAATGTAGAAAATACCGAGTTTCTAAGCGTTTTCGAGGCCTTAGGGACGCTAAAGCCAGGGCCGCGTTTTACTAACACAGAGTTTTGCAAAAACCTTGTAACAACACATCTGATTGAAAGAGAAATAATAACAGTAATTATTCGGCCAATCAGATTTGTTGTTGTTTTAAAGATGTTCGTAAGTTTGTTAGTAAAACGGGCCCCAGATGTTTTGAGAAATGTTTTGGAAAAGAACATGAAGAGAGTAGGACATTTGGCTTGTGAAGGTTTTCATATTTTAAGCACAGGAGATCTATTTATCCTTTCCAGAAGTACGAAAATTTCGTCAAGATCCAGTGGTTGTTCGAGGGCTTCAAACAAAAATTCCCTGTAGTCTAATTATTTGATTTCCATGCAGAAATCTAGTCAAAATTGTGTAAAAATAGGAAAGCGAACTCCCCTATTTGTATTTTCAAACAGCCTCACAGAAACCCTGGATTCGCGGCAGCTATTGTAGTTTGGAAAACATAGATCAGAAAATGGAGATTTTTTTTATTTTCAGCAATTTCTCTGCCTTTTCTCTCATTGATTTTTCAATTCATTTTTTAAAATCAGCGTTGTCAAATCCTGTAGTGTAACATAAGGGGCATAAGTATAGAGTATTCTCCGTAACTCTGGAGCTAGCGTTACCTCCCTTATACTGTACTTAACCAGCATGATTTGTCTCAGAATGTCGCAATCCTTGTGATCAATGGTGGTGAACTCGGCCAAAGCGAGGGACGTTTATCGCTACAACAAGGTACAAATATTTTGCGTTTAAATGTGAGTTTAAAGATCTGATTGGATAGTTATTCTAATATCAATGATTTTTTTTTAAAAAAATAAACCGGGTTTTCCGATATGTATTGACAAACCGTCGGTGTTGTTATAAAATCTCGTAACTACGGCTTTGTCGAAGCCGTAGTTACGATAATTTATAACAACACCGACGGAATACAATGATCGCGAAAAAACGTCCAACGCTTTGGCTGAGTTCACCACCAGTGGTAATGGCCTCTTGAAATACGAGGTTAAACTTTGATTTTTTGTTGGCATGGCAGCACTTTCGAACTTGGTCCAATCTTATTTTTGTTCGATTTCGTTCATCAATCTCGAAATTGGTTTTGGAAAAACATTTGGACAAAAGAAGAAAATGCCGTTAAGAAGCATTTTCTCCTATCTCCTTGACATTTTCTGTATGGCTCTGTATTACAAGTAGGGCCTAGGCCTACAGAAATCCGTTTTGTTTTTCAATAAGCTGTCAATTTTTATATTGGGCATAGCCCAATATATTATAACCAGTTTTTCACTACAGACATCTCTCCAGCCATTACATTCTCACCCTAACCCGCTGAGCTATGTGTTCAAGCCAAACTACGTTATTTCAAACACCACAGAAACGTCCTTTATCAGTCACTATCTTCAACGTTTTTCATCTTTTTCACTTCAGCGACAAATAAGGAGGGGGTTAATAATTACATTTGATGAAATTTTCTCTTAGATTGAATGCTTGTTAGTATTTTCAGCGTTTTTACAATCTTTTCGGTTGAGTAAAGGAGTTGAAAGCAAAATAGTGTAACTCTAAGATAAATTCCACGAAGTTAAAATATTACTGCTCTGACGGTCATTTAGCCTACCAGTGAAAGCACTGGTCAACAGGTGTTTAACTGGGTCACTGGTTGACCTACTACAATTGTGTACCCTTAACCCATTCCCTACATACAATGTGTGTGCTTTACCCATTCTTATATTCTGACCCCTTTAGGTTCCCATGAAATATATGTGTTTGGAAAACATGGTAGAAAATGAAGAAATGGTTGTGACAAGCAAGTTCTTCATTTCCCACAATATTTTCTTCCTAGAAAGACCAAACAATGTAACGATTTATTTGCTTGAAATCGGCGACTGATAATTGGTCAACCCATTACCAAACGGCAAAAATTTGGACTAGTCCAAATTCAAAGAAGATGCAGACAACAATTTTAAGTGCATGAAATTTAAAATGTTTTGGTCTTTTTGGGTAGAAAACATTGTGGGAAATGAAGAAATTGCTTGTCACAAGCAATTTCTTCATTTTCCACAATGTTTTCCTGTGGCATTATCTTGTGAGGAGTCAAAAAGAGTCGTTGTGTGGTAATGGGTTAAGGAATCTGCATTCACTTTATCGTTATAGTTTTTTTTTTTTCAACTCTTGTGTTGAAGGCTCTTCCAAACGACAATATCTTAGAGTTTTTCAAACAAGGGCCGTCAGAGAGGGACAATGCTCCCCGAATAAGGCATTGTCACAATAAATGTATGCCATGGAGAGCACTTTATTGTCAAGGGCATCTGATTTGCTACTCAAATATGAAATTTCATCTAATTCTGACCATTAAACTAGGAGAAATTAGAGAAAAACTATTTTTCACCATAAGTCCCCTTTTCCCATGACAAGGCCTCAAATCCAAAAACGGGGAAAAGTACATCGGCATTTTGTGACAGGGAGTTCACATGGTAAGTTTCATTTGATTTGGCCCAAGGGTTATGGAGATATTGCTTCGGACGGACGGACGGACGGAATGACGGACGGACAGGACGGACGGACGGACGGACGGACAGACGAAGCGGCGACTAAATGCTCTCCCTTCGGGGAGCATAATTAGAAAGAGTTGCAGACGACGAAACGGGTGACGATAAAGATGAAATCATGTCATGTACAATGAAGCACAGAAAATATTGGGACAAAGGAGAAAATTCCGGTTATCTTTGTATGTTTCATATTATTTGCTTCATAACAATGTCTTGTTTGGAAAAGGACGAATGGTTAGAGGCTAGCCTATATATATAGAGTTTAGACACTGTGATTTTAAAATATTTTGATAAAAGTAAGATCATCATCATCTTAAATTTGCCGTTTTCTAGAATTTTAACATTTTAACCTCATATACTGTTCTTAGACTGATCATTTGGACCAATGAACAAGTGCATTCTATTTAATCGAAATATGTTTGCAGATCAGAGATCAGTTAGGCTAAGCCTCTACAATGGGTCCGTACTTGGCATTATTCTGATTAGCTAAGAATAAAAAATAATCCAACATGTTGATATAATGTAAAATCCGGTAAAGTGTAACATTTTCCTTTTTCCCAAACAGCCTCACATTTTGGATTCACCCCGAGAGTGTACATTCAACTTTTTTATCACCTATGCACGTTTGCCTACACATTAATTAACCATTTTCCAAACGATGACGCCTTTTTACTCGCTTCATAGAAAATGCTTAAAAAACATCGAATAGAGAATGGGGCAATTTTGCAAATCAGCATATTGTCCTTTTGTCACAATATCAATTTCTCAGTGATGCCCAATATACAGTGCTGACAGCACTTTGATTTTCGTCTGTAGTGCTCAGTAGACATCTTTTCAAGGGGAAAAGTCCATATTCTTGGCGTTTGTACTCTCCAAAGCCGAATTCTGAAACTGAAACTGAAACTGTTTGATTTACTTAAACGCCTAATTTTACGCAAAGCATATTCACTGGCGTTGTACAAAAGTAAAGTGTGCTAACATAAAAATGTAAAAGGATACATAAAGGATACGCATGCAGCACTACTCGCGTTCAGTTGAACAGAGCGTCGAAGTCTTTAAAAAACAGGGTTTTCAAGCCTTTCTTGAAAGAATCAATGGTGCTGGATTGTCGTAGGTCCTGTGGGAGCCTGTTCCATAGTTTTGGGCCTGCTGTTTTAAAACCCCTGTCACCGAATGTTTTGCGTTTGTTGAATGATATACTGTAACAACCTGCAGATGAGCTAGTGGATCTCAAATTTCGCTTTGGCGGCAGTTGTTCGGTAAACAACTCGGTCAAATAAGTCGGAGAGCGTCCCTTGGAACAGTTGAACATGACAGTTAGAATTTTGAATTCAATCCTTGCTTTGATAGGGAGCCAATGTAGGTCATAGAGTGCATATTTACTACTGTCATATTTGTTTCGCCTTAAAACGAGCTTTGCACACATGTTTTGAATCCTTTGCATTTTTCGTATGACGGTTTGAGAAGCACCATTAGTCTACCTACCAATTCTGAAAAAGTGGCTAGAAAACATTTTCGTAGGCATTTTTTGAACATGGAGTTTTGATGTATTATTTGCAAAGTATAAGGCTTGCCTGATTTGCTTAGACCGGTAGTCGCCTCCAGTCGGCCGTATTAAGGTCACAAAACAAGGTCAAAGGTCATTGGGTGCAAATTTCACATAAGCCCCCTTTAAATGCGTATAACTCTGTCAATTATATGTCTAAATGCACGGAAATGGTTTTAAATGAAAGCCCAATAAATTGTCTTGCATATAAAATATAGTTAATGATACTTTTCTCATTTGCACATTAATTAATATTTGGCAAAATGTAAAAAATGGCAAAAAATGTGCAAAATTTGAACGCAGTGTAAATGGAAATCATGCTGCATGTGAAAAATTATTGCGATTTCAATTACACAAACACGTTCAAAAATGTCTATAAAATCTTAGCAAACATTTAAAGTCAAGTTTGATGGTAAAAAGTCACTATTTCTATATGCAGGTACAGCTCGAAGTCAGCAAGGGTCAAGATTTGTAACGATCATTGCTTTTACACAGTGTACACGGCATTTCAACAGTATTGATGGAACTTAAATGATATCATTTCTTTTGTCTGGATATTGACTCTAAACAGATCAAATTAGTATATACCTGCAAAAATAACATTTAAAACAATGACTTTCACGGTGTAAATGTTAAAAAAGTGAGTAAGAGTTACCCCACCCACTCAAATAACCTAGGAATTTGGTACAATTTACTTTGGCGACCAAAACATTACAAGTAATGTAATGAATAAACATTTAATAATCTAGAACAATTTGTCTTTTGTATAAAAAAGAAAAAAACTCACTTGTTCGGAAATGGTTGACATTGTTTCACGAAGAACACATAGGCCTACTACGCCTCCCCACCTATAAATTCTATAAATTCATTACTGTACACTAAAAAGCCTCAGATTGGAAAGACTGCATGCATAACTACAATCCATTAGACAAAGAAAAGCTTATTCAATAAATAAAAAAGATGATTGGCATAGTAACTTGTTACGTTCAGGCCCGTAGGAACAGGGGGCTCAGAGGCTTTGCCCCCCCCCCCCAAATGGCCAAAAATGCCGATTTTTCCTTAGTTTACGCGAAATTTTAGAGAAAACCAAATTTAGCCCCCCCCCCCCCCCCTAAATATTCAGAAACAAGGGCTTCAGCCGTCCCAATATAAAATTGCTTCCTACGGGCCTGACATGTACATGTTTGCAGAAGTAGCAAAAATGGCATTTTCTTTTTATTGAAAATCGACTTTTGGTCAAACCAAAAGATATTTTTTGTTTTCATAAGAACTGAAAAATTTCATCGATGCGATATGCTATTAACTTGTACCTTCATATTTTTTTGCTTTTAAACTTCAGAGCGTGTTTATAGATTTAAAGAACAGAGTGGGATCAAACATCAAAATTCCAAAATATGCAAGAGAGATCTTCAATATTTTAGGCATGTTTCAGCTAAAAGCAGTAGAAAAATGATATATTTTATGAAATCAGTACTGTTAATGATGCATTAAAGCAACATTCGGTATTCAATTCTTTCTAGCATTGTGCTATCTTGAAACAGTAGAACCGGGCTAAGGGGAGAAAAATATAGAAACTGATGGATTTTTCTCAATAAGTGTTTTTTTACAAAATTAATTTTGATTGCTTGGTCAAAATTTAGATTCAAAACAGCTTTAAAGAAGGTGGGCCCAGGACAATTCTTGTACTAGAAAGTCCCACAATTCAATGACCTAGTTTGGTAAGATTCGAGTGGCTAGAACCTTCGTTCAATCATCCTTCCATAGGCCTACACATTTCACAAGTGAAAAAAAACTTTTAAGGGCAAGCCAGACAATCGTTCTTTTATGACCCAGGCACATCCGATAGCTGTATCCACTACATGTATGAACCATTCTTTTAAAAGCAATATAGTCTGTTTCTACGGACAATTGACAGAAAGTACGTCCACAAGAACCATTGGAATTATTTCCAAAATCTGTTGAAGAGCAATTTTCTGTAGTTTATGGCGAGTCCTCTTATTTTTGCTACCACCAAACACTGGCTAACTAGATGGGAAAATAGTATTGTATGGAGTTCAAAGAAGTCTAAGTGGAAAAACAAAAACGTTTTAATACAAATATTTGGTTCTGTCTGTGCTAGGCTCAAAACGTTTTGATCCCCCATTAACACACAATGGCAGAATCACGGTACAGATTGGAGACTAGGCTCCCCAACTAGCACCTTCACGGTGCTCTGTGTTATCAGTCCCACATCTTAGTCAGTATCAGTCTATGTACATGTAGAACTTAGTGTATAGCCTGGGTCTAGTCATCGGTATACAATGTGAAGAATATGATTCAACGACATTGATATATGTAAAATTGTGGTACCTGTGAACAGGAATAGAGAAACAGCAAGACATTGTTATACTAGAATCCAGGCTAAGTTGCATGGTGCACAGCATTATCTCGAGAGAATACCCAGAGTCAATTTTAAAGATTTTAGAGATCACGAAACAAAATTGCCATGCGATTCTAGACTTTTATCGTACCCCAACCCTTTCAAAAAAAGAGGTCTCCCTAAAAGCGCTGTCAAATCTGGCAGATGATTAAGGTATTCCACCCGTTATTAGATATCAAACACTTTGTGTAATTTTCCTTCATCTTCAGCGTGTCCCGTTACAGTGCAAGTCAATACCTTGTCAATTACAGTTGCCACTGATGACGCCGAAGATGCATGATATATTTCTCATCTATTGACGTATGAAATATATCTTAATAGTTATGCGACGTAAATAGTTATCCAAGAATAACTGATATGATCAAGCCTTCATCTTTTTGAAACAATACCTGTTGTTGAGTCTAGCAGTTAATGGAATAGAAGAGCACGCCCACTTCTTAAGTTCTTTACCATGGGTGCATTCTCAGAAATATTTGTAATAACGTCTCTGATCCTACGAAAATACGTCCAGGTTTTTGTGACCTTAAACTTCACAAATGGATGTGTATGCTGAGAATCTCTTGCATCGACGAATGTTAAGATTTCCAAGCAAATGGACTTCGAGTTGTGGTAATAATATAGGATTAAGGTATAATTTTTATATGAAGGAACTCGATTTCTGCACAATTGAAATACAAAAGCCATTTTATTTTACTTTTATTTATTTCGGCATTCACAAATACTGACCAATCAAGTAAACAACAACACGATCCTGTTCGATTTTCTGAATTAAATGGCATGATCTGAGTTACGATGCAAAAAATGTCTGAGGTTTTTAACATACGGATTCACTTTTTTCGTATGTTTTATGATAAGTCACAACAATACTCGTATACAAATGAAAGATACACATTTGATTACAACGAAAATTATAATTGAATGAAGAGTTTTTAGTTATGTCATAAGTTAGTCAATGCCCAGAGGCTTGTCAGGTATATTGTCGTCAGCATACTAAAAAGCAACCCCAGGTTCATAGATTTTCCTTATTTATGTACAAAGAGTTCCTTTGTGCCAACTCCACAACCCATCAGTTGTTAATAAAAATGGTAAGGATTGTGCAGGATGGATTAGCTGGCGATCGTTGTGTCTTAATATTTTAATATTAACCAGTAACATATAATAGCGTTTTATTAAAGATCGAGTGATTTGCATAATTAGAGACACATACAGAATAATATTTAGTTTAATTTCTAAAATAATTTAAAGAGTATTGGTAACAAAATCAGATAGACCCAAAGACTGAATCTCCTGTTGTCTCTAATGGAAGCATGTAGGCCTACATATCTAAGTATATACATGTATATATACCTTCATGGGCACTTAACACTGATTCTACGTTAAAGTGCTCATTTTAATAAAACCGCTGTCCTTATGCATGCATGTTAATGTTCAGGCATCGAGGTGAACATTTATTGCTTTTCTGTTGACCCTGGCATCGTGTCAAACTATTGAACATGAAACACTTTGCTGAATATGAAAATCGAATGTTGGGCACAGCACAAAACATGCCGGATTATACAACAATTTGCTTGTCCTTACACCATATGTCTTATTTCAAAGTCGATTTTCAATTATGTTTGTAAGCATTTGGCACGCTGATAGGTCTGTTTTCCAACAGGAATGAACTCGAGACTTAAAATCATCCAAATAGTAAGCGATTAAAGCATTTATTTGAACAAAATACTCAAAAGAGCGCTGTCCTCATTTTATACATCAAATACGTTAAACAGATATAAATGATACTGGAAGGTGTAATAGCAACGAAACAGTAACATATTATTTACAGAAATATAGTTGTTAATGCAAAAAAGCTGAAGAAAAACTTTTACTCTGCTTAAGCTGTATTAGTTTTTAAAAAATTGTGTCTGAAATCATAACTTTAAAAAATATAAAAAAAATATCATCAGATACGTTAGATTGCTTTTCGTCGCTGTGCAGTAAAGGCTTTCTTCCGAAGACAGAATTCCACTATAATTTCATTATACATATGCCAGTGGTATAAAAACACTCTCTTACAAACTAAAATGGATAACATGTTGATTTTTATTGCCATTGTTAAAGTTTGACCATCAAATACGTTAAAGTCAGATACGTTAGTTAAATTTTATCATTCGATTTTCAACCCCGTCTTAATCCCCCAAATTTAAAAAGATCTTCGTGTCATGACGTCATGTTGTTTTGTGATTGTTCTACGAGAATTTCAAACCATATTATCAACATTGTCTGATATTTACAGCGTCTTTGTGTACGGGTGAAGTGTGGATGCAGTTCAATATCATTTAAAGGCTAAAATTGAATCAATTCTCTTTGAATTTTATTTTATTACCTCCTGCTTAACTCAATATTATATGATATAACATATATTTACATGATGATGATCGCGAGGGAAGGTGTAGTGCTTAACTTTGACACTATCTGTTATTTAACGTATCTGATGAAAAAATTTAACGTATTTGATGAAAAGAACATTTGTGATTTAAGATATATTTCAAAAAATAAATGCCGTTTCGTCCATCATAATGTCCAAATGAATACAAAATACATTTTTTCAATGGTTAGCAATGCATATATATCCTGCAAAATGAGTTTGTTTACAGCCATCAAATACGTCAAACGATCTGAATTATCAGATAAAAACATATTTTTGATATGCTGCGTGATAATATATACCTACCAAACTGTAATATGACTGAATTGACTGAATCGCATTCATTACTTAGAAGATGACAAACGTTTTGAAGATCTACCTTTAAATGAAAAAAGTGTTTTTGCTTCAAAATACAATACAACAGTTCTTGCTTCGAAAATGCTTGATATAGTTTGATTATTACTTATTATGCTAAAATCTATTTTGCTCATTTCTGTGAAAAAGTATGACCGTTCATAATTTGTTAAAGTGAAGGTATTTTTTGCACAAAGAAAGGCATAATACATGTGTGTAAGCAGATGGTATGTCCTAACGTATCTGACGTACGAAAAATAAGGACCTTTGATATGCACGTTTTTCCCAAAAACTGATGTACATTTGAAGCCCCTTTTAAATGATTAATGAACTAGACATAATGGACTATTCATTTATGAAAAAATATATGACTTCAAGTCTGGTTGATATTTTTCATTTTTGAACCGCTACTTTGTACATTTAACGTAGAATCAGTGTTAAGATCTTCATATCGCATACCATAATCGCATATCAGAACTGCAGTCAGACTTATGATTGTGATAAAAAATCCATAAAATGGAATGATCCGTTCCTAATTACATTTTATGTACATGTTCGAATGTTCTCGTAAGGCTACCAGATGTAATCACCCAAATTGCAATAATGGAATTAAACGCCCGGTTTACAAAGTGAAACTACACCATTAATGAACAAAACATGTTGAAACACAAATACTTACCTTCAATGTCGTATGATCGTATACCTCACGATAAATGACCTGGTAGAGCATCCCAGCCTAGTGGCTAGGGCTGCTCTGCCAGGTCTATTATCGCGAGCTGTAAGATAGTGAAATGACTACTTTCAGCTGCTGATTATGCTTAATTTCTGTTTTATTTTGAGTCTTTATTTATTTACTTGCACTTTTAATGACTATGTATTCGTCAAAAGAGGCAAAGATTTGACTAAGTGATGTTGATATAAGCTATATATAGTTCTGATGTTGTTTTATTAGAGCAATGTTTTTGCCCCTAAAAATCTTATTATATTTTAGGAAAATGCATCGAAAGCTATAAAAGTTCATGAAAATATTATTTTTAAACAAGAATTTCCAATAAAACATCGTAAAAATATCGTAGAATATCATTTATGTGAAGTTCGTATTGCTACACCAATGTTTGTGTTTTTTGTTTTTTTTTTTGGAAAATTTACCCCACCCACTTTTAGCTATGGCTACAGGGGTAAGCCAAAGACTAATTCTGTAAGCAAATATATTTCAGTAAACAACAGGTGTCTAGGCAATTTTTAACTATAATGTCATTCATCCAAACATACCCTTTGTATTTTTTAGGATTTTTTTTTACTTTTCGAAAAAACTTATTTTTGTGATTTTTTGGCCATTTTTTGTTATATATATCAAAAATTACAAAAACACAAATTCGTAAAGTTGCATATTGATGTTTTAAGTGACAGTGCAAATCGTTAGCTTTATTTAGGTACCAAAATAATTGTTTTAGCTTAATAAATGTGTAAGTTATGGGGTATTTTATGGGGCATGTCTGAAAAATGTACCGAATGACCTTTGACCTAGTTTATTTCAACCAATATCGCCTGCTAGAGGCGACTACCGGGCAAGCCGTACGTACCATGCCTTGAAGATATCATTGGGCATGGTAGTCGCCCATGTTCAGAGAATGCCTACGAAAGTCACATTTTTTTACTTTGTAGGCAGACTACATAGAGAATCCCATTACAATAGTCTAAGTGGGAGATCACAAGCGATAGAACGAGAGTTTCTTTTGCGTCTTCAGTAAGATATTTTCGTATGCTTTTTATTCTTAGATAGTTGAACATTGCGGTTTGGCATTTTTTCTTAACATGTTCGCTGAAAGTTAAATGTTCGTCTAGGAACGCACCAAGATATCTTATGCACTTAACAGACTTGACATGGTCACCAGCAATATTGATTTCATTTGTTGTACACTTTTTTAGTTGTTGTTTGCTTCCGAAAGTTATGAATTCAGTTTTTGAAGTGTTCATTTTTAGTTTGTTTTGTTTCATCCAGTCATTAATTGTCACAGCACAACTTTCTAATTCTTCTATGGCTATTCTCTCGCTGTCTGCAGACGGTTTGAATGATTTTGTCGCAATATGGTCGTCCGCGAAACCGTAAACGGATATAGATTTTGGGATTACGTCAAACAAAGTTCCGGCGTACGTAAGGTATAACCATGGACCTAAACAGCTTCCCTGAGGAACACTACAGTTCAAATTGCGTGGAGTTGAAATGGTCGATTCTACATTAACACTACAGCTCCGAGGCCTTAGATACGAGTCAATCCAGTCAATTGCTTTTCCACAGAGTCCATATTGAGACTGCAGCACTTTAATCAAAATGTCGTGATCTACGGTGTCAAACGCAGCACTAAGGTCAAGCGCTAAAAGCGCACTGACCTGTTGATTTTCCATGCAATCTAAAAGATCGCTAACCAACCTTAGAAGTGCTGTCTCGCACGAATGACACTGTCTGTACGCAGATTGATTCTTTGGGAGAAGTTTGTGCTCACCCACATGCTCATTGAGTCTGAGAAGAGCTGATTTTTCAATTAGCTTTGAAAGAAATGATAGATTGCTTACAGGACGGTAGTTTGAAAGCACAAGTTCGAGTCCGACTTTTTTCAGCAGGGGTCTCACTACCGCGTGTTTCCAGATTTTTGGGAAGATTCCTTGGCTGAGCGATAGGTTCACTAACTTCGTAATTGACGGTAATAGTTCATCTATGTGATTTTTTAGTATTTTTGTGGGAAGTTTGTCAAGTTCGCATGATTTTGTTTTCAGTTCATTAATGAGTTTCTTAACTTCGTCGCATGTAAGATGACGGAAGGAACCGAAAGCAGGACATTCCTTGTTGTTCGGTGTATAGCTTGCATAGTCTTTGAGAGATTCTCGGATTTTTTCAATTTTGCCTAAGAAAAAGTCAGCAAATTTTTCAGCCAACGAGGAGTCACTTTCACCAGATGGTAAGGGGTTTTCTGTTTTTGTCCCTGTGAGTTCAGAAACTAACTTGTATAGTTGCTAAGAGTCACCTTTCGAACTGAGTACTTTTTCACTAAGAACGGATCGTTTTTCATTACAGATAGCATAATGGTATTTCAGACGAAGCTGTTTGACAAATTCTAGTTGATTCGGTTCTCCATATTTTCGCCACACTCGTTCTGCCTTTCGAAGTGATTGTTTCATTTTAAGTATTTCATCGTTAAACCAAGCTTGGTCGACACGTGATGGTTTTTTGTGTTAAGGGGGCATGTTTCTCCAGGATAGATTCTAGTTCCGATTCGAATTGTTCGACGAACAGATCAACATGATCAGTTTCAATTTCTATTGCCCCGAGATCTTTTGAGATATCGTCAGAGTCAATTTGTTTTAGATTACGAAATTCAATTCTTTTACTTATCACATCTTCTTTCTGAATGTTCAATATTGACTTGACAACACAGTGATCGGAAACAAATAAACCAGGTTCGCATGATATAATTTGAAGACCATTTACTACTTCTGTAATTACTAAGTCCAGTTTTTGACCAGCTGTGTGGGTGGGAAAATTCACATGCTGTTGAAGTCCAAGGGCACATAGCGAATGTTCGAATTCTGTGATGTGAGCACTTTGGTTATCAATATGAGGATTAAAATCACCGGTTACAATGATGTTGTTGTATTTGGGGACAATGTCTTCCATAAAGTCAAAGAAGTCCGGAACAAACTGGCTGGGCGTAGAAAAAGTCGGAGATCTGTAGATGCCGACAACAGTTAAAGACTTGCTTTTCAAAATGAGTTCCCAGATGCCATATTCAAAAGTATTTGTAGTTCCAAAAGAGAGTCTGCGCAAATTTATTCCAGAGCGACACGTTAAAGCGATGCCGCCTCCGATTCTCTGTTTTCTGTTATCCACGCTGATTTTATAACCATTTTGATTCAAGTCCGACGTTTCAAATTGGAACTGCTTGTCGTCCGAATACCACGTTTCTGTGAGTAATGCGAAATCAGCCTTTTCATCCCTAATTATTTGGCCTACAAGTTCACTTTTACCGACTAGGGATCTGCAGTTAATTGTTAGGCATTTTATCTTATCTTTGATTTTATTCAGCACAACGGTATTGTCAGGTTTGATTTGGATCAGGTTTTCCATGTGAACGCCAGAATTTTTTATGTTGTTTCTCTTTTTGGGATGGCCTGACCTTCTACCTCTATATGTTAAAAGATCAAGTTCCTTCAGTACCGTTAGTGTTTTTTGATTAGGTAAAATAGCCCCTCTGGGCATATGTCTAAAACCCACTAACTGTTCCCTACTGTATTGTATCACGGTAGGGTGTGAATACTCCATTGTTTGTGATTTTCTATCCACATGAAATATAGAGTTCAATCGAGTAAAACTCAGATCTTTCTCAAATTTCAATTGTTTTTCATCAAAATAAATGAGTATTCCAATTACAATTCCATAAAATAAATAGCACATCATCTAGGGCACACATTCATATAAGTCTATGATAAAAATCCAGAGTTTCTATGCACAAATAACGGTGAAATAATCCAATTTATTGAGAGCACACAAATTTGCAGCCTAACAAGTGGCGCATGCGTTGATAGATAGATAGAATTCTATTGATTAACCATCAAATATGATTATATATCATATCATTCTATCATAATGGGATGAAGAGAGAATGTGCTCTGTTCTTAAGAGAGTAGGCTAGACGTTTTGGGACAGACGGTTTACTAAAGATTCCTCAAACGGGTAGGCCTACGCCTTGACTTACCCCTAATAAGATCGTTAATAGTTTCGTTGCAGTGCCCGTACCAGCTTATCTTGAAAGACCAATTAGGACAACCAGACACATGCACACAGCATCCTTCAGACAGATCCACACAAATGCTTCCTTCTTTAAAGTGACATTTCAGAATTTTTTGTCATAAATTTTACTTTTATTTTTATCTGAGAGAGCATATCGTCGGTGTAAATGCAAAACCTCGCATGTCGATTCTTGCGATTTTCAAAGTACAAACTTGTGTGCACAGTTACAGACAAATCTTGCAGGTTTTCAAATATTTTACTGATCAATATTGATGACAAACCATTTGTGAACAATGTGTCCAAATTCCATGGAAAACATTTGAGTTTGGGAAAAGTTATTACATTTTTTCCCTCCCCTTTGAAATTTTCCAGAAACGAGATACGAGGTTTTGCATTTACAACGACGATATTTCCTTATGAAAATTCTGAAAATTTCGAGCCAAAATATTGCGCCGTTTACGAGAAATTTATATTTTTGTGTTAAAATTGAACAAATTGTTGTGGACAACAGTTCGGATTTATATGCAATTTATCGATTGTATCTCAACTTTAAATGCGTGTTTCTCGCTTATTGGCAACAACTTCCAAAAATCAATAGTATTTATAGGGTAAGTTGGGGCAAAACGCCCCTCGGGGTAAAACGCCCCCCATGGATTTCTAGGAAATTTCAATATATATGACAAACTTATGACGTTAATATAATTGTAAAAAATCTATAGATTATGTGAAAGAAAAGTTTTAGGTCTGACATTAGTGAAAAAGAAAATATTTTGCAAAAATCATTTTCGGGCCATGTCTTATTATTTCCTGTTGCCATTTTATTTCGTGTTACACCTGACATGGATGTATTTTATCTGACATACAATACATATATCTATAGCACATTACATTGTGGTTTTATTGAAAAAAGAAACAGTTTGTAAATTATTTGTTGTATTTGGAATATTTTGATAAATGGTGAAATGGTCAATTTGGGGCAAAACGCCCCCAGTCTCAAGGGGCAAAACGCCCCCTGGTTCGGAATTTTCCGGACGTGATCGTAGACGTTCGGCTGTTTCCGATCTGTACGGAAACGTTACGAAAGGGAAAAATCTGCTGCCGAATGATTACGGCAACGCCCGAAAAATGCCGACGTCTTGTAAATTTCTATTATAGGTATTCTTTTAAAACGTTTAACCTTGATACACATTTGCATGCCTTCTACTTTCTATGTGCGTTCATTATTTTTGTTTATTAAGAGAATAACATCAAAAGAGTGTTAGTCACCTGATCAAAATTTTCAGGGTCGAAATCTTTGTTTTCCCACGTAATCGACCAGAAAATTTAATATTGACCACAAAAAACACCCGATAGATATTGATTTCAAGCGTAAGAACTTTTTTCAGTCAGCTTAAAATGAATAAATTTGAAGCATGGGGCAAAACGCCCCCGGGGGCGTTTTACCCCCATTGCAAGGGGCGTTTTGCCCCAGGTGTGGGGCAAAACGCCCCTTTTGAAAAAATATTGTTTTTGCCTATTACATGCATATTTTGATACGCAAAGCCAAAATCACAAGTCATAATATTCATCTGACTAAAAGCTTTGTAACACTGCAAAAATTACATCTATATCCACTGTGTATAACCGTACAGTGAGCCAAACCGGAAGTGCCACCGACTGTACGCACAAATATCACTAGTTCACGTCAAATAATTCAACAGTCATTTTTTTCGTATCGAGGTAACTTTTTATCTATTCATTGCTTTTGAACGCGGTTTGCGATTATAAAAAGCGAACTGAACATACCTGTCATTTTTGTTCTTCGTTACACCCTGAAACGGCGCTTTTGTCTACAAATCAGGATTTAGCACTCGCAATCACCGAGTTTCGTTCCATTTTGGCCGTGGTTGTGACAGATTTTTCTCCCGAAAGGTATGTTTCGACACACAATACATTGTGTTTTACTGATGGAAGAGTCGTTTAATCTAATATTTTGACAACATAATTCTCCGTTTTGCAACGGGAGCTCGGATATTTGAAAAAAAGCCTACTGAAAACAACCACCCTGTTGCCAACAACTGTACGACTAGTTTCCAAAATGTTTTTCGTTACCGTACGACTAGTTCTTCGTTACTGTATGACTAGTGTCCGTTTAGGTTTGATTTTGTGGGGTTTTACGCCGTTGTCAATTGCTTTGATCATATCGCGGTGGCTGGAGCACCTAACCATTGGTACCTGTTGTTTCTCATACTTGTACTGGCACAACACCATAACCGAACCTCTAGCTGCTCGCCCACATAGGTTAACGATATCAAACCATTGGCGAGGGACATTTTTGTCAGAAAGGACATTTGCCGCGACCGGGTATCGAACCCGGGACCTTTCGAGTAAGAGGCAGATGCGCTACCAACTGCGCTATGGTCGCGGCCTACAGGCACTTTTGCTTCCATACCAATCCTATTCATTTTGAAAATTGATATTTGTATTTGGGATCATTTTGGGGCGCGATTTGGACAAATTCTCTCATTTTTTTTGCCAGAAATCTCACTCAAATTTGCTCAATGGGAGAACAATATGACAGAAAAATGTAAACTATACAAGAGGAAAGAAGAAACGCAACAACTATTTTTTTTATATTATTTCTTTTAATTCTTCTGTGATATTTAGTCAAAGATGTTACTGATAATTACAGGGAACTGTATCTTGATATTGATCTTTGTGTTTACGTTAGAACCTGCCTTACCTGTGAGATAACGTCAAAATAGACGTCTACACGTTTCTCAAGTGCAAACCTTTAAATACCCAAACTTTACATAAAAATCTTTTGATTTGTGTAAGAAATGCCAAGTGCTGTTTGATCTGTTGGTTTTCGTTGATCGTTTTCTAGTTATGAAATAGCTTAGATAGTCCATGAGCCAGACAACTTTTTATTACCACTTGGAGGGAGTAATTCTTTTTGCACTTTCTGAGTAGTTTGATATGTGTAGTTAACTAATTGGTATGATAGCAGTTCGAAATTGGTAGCTTATGCCGAGAAAATCACCACTTTCTGAACCCACCCCATTTCTACCCTGTCAAAAATGAAAAAGTTGATGCGATTTCTTTCGGACATGTATGATAAATTAAAAAGTTGTTCGTGTATTTGTTCTATGTCCAAACAATCTTTGGGAACTTAGTTTCAGTCTCATTTTATCAAAACTCAGTTTTATGGTCTTTCTAGACTATAATTCAGAAAACAATATATCGGCCCCTTCGTCGAACGTAATACGCGCATTTTTGTTTGACAGTTTTTCACTTTTCAGAAGCCAAAATGCATCATGCTACATATTAGGACTCACAAATATAATTTGAGATGTCTAGTAATTGTTTCAAGCCCGATTCATGGCACAAAAACCTTGGAAAGAGTCCCGAGAGACCGAAGAAAATATGGCAGATTCGTACCCTGAAATGTTCGTACCTACATTTGAATACGGATTCTCAGTGTTTTAAGCTGTTTAAGCTGGTCCTTATGCATTGCCAGTGTTCCCAATTTATTCCAAAACTTTGTATAAAGCATTAGGTAGTCGTTTTGTGTACAAATATTAAGAATTCAGAAAAAATGGGATTTTACATTACATGTAGCTTAGGGCCTACTAAACAAAACTGAAATCACATGCACGTTCATTTTAACTTAATTTAACAATGAATAACTGATTTAATATAAATAAGAAGTTCTACACTAGAAAATCATATATTTGTAATGAAATAAATGTCATACAATTATATGAACTATGTCGATCGCAACCAAATTAATAGATTTTAATAGGGGGGGGGGGGGGGGGGGTTAATTCTAGTGTAATTATACAAGGCGACAAATCTTATGTCAATACACCAACCTATATTATCCTCATAATTGTGCATTATATATACTAAAAACCTCGTTGATTTATTTTTAAGATTAGGCCTAAACATCATTCTTTTAATAAATGGGCATTCAAAGCAAGTGTCATTTGCTTTGAATTATAGCCTGTGGTTGATATAATTAATTGATGATTTGTATTACGTTTTACACATTTATATTATCTGGACACACTAAGTATGAGCGTATTCTTATGCAGATATTACATCTATTTCTTAAAAGATTAGAATACTGTAAAATGGGTATTTTTTTCATTTTTCAAGAATAAGATTAATGTTTGTAAGTGAAATCTTTTTTAGAGTGTACACAGAGAATACATTTCTTTGTTAAATCTACGAACCGTCTATTTCTAATTTGTCTTGAATATATGACATTGTTTATGATTTGATGCAAAACCACAAAAACACAACAAAAACAAACAAACGACTTGTATATTGCAAAAAAAATGTTCGTGGATGTTTATATTTATTGTACATTTTATATTGAGTCTTGGTCTGGACATGTGAAAAGAAGAGCAATTTTAAACCCAATGGTAGTATTACATTTTATCAAATCGCCGCGTATCTACATGTCTCTCTGTCTGTCTGTAAGTAAATTATTGTCACCTCATCTCTTCCTACATTAACTATAGCATACAATCTATAGTAATAGTGTGGATGGTATCTATTGTAGTTTGTTTCAAGATAGTCGTTGGTTTCTGAGGTACCTGGTAATGAATTTACTGCATTTACTTTTACTGACAAGTCATTTAGTATGTATAGTGCTTGTTTGACTTGAACAGATAAAATATGTTATCTTTATGTCTATTATATTGATTTGGCACGGATTTTTTTTAAAGCACAGATAAAATCTCTTCATCAACACAGTCTTTAAACTGTCTGCAGTCTGAAATCTTAGACACCAAATATCGCTCCAATCTACCCTCTGTTTCATATTAATATTCATTATTACCATCACCACAAAAATATTCACAGCAAAGACATTGCAAAATAGTTTTATACTAATGGTAGGACTGCTCAGGCAATGAGCCTTCTGCATGATAAAGCATACATGTAAATCTACGAGTAGATTTATCATATCTACGCACGTTTTATTGAAAAATCTCCTTAAGAATTATTTGTAGAGTTGCCCTCGTGATAATGTTATCACTAATTGTATGATTTCCATTAGAGGACGGGGACAGAGAAAGAATGAAAGTCCTTCCATTGTCCCCCAGTTTCATGTACAACTACATATTGCAATACGAGTGAGTTAACCTAAAGACATGCATATAAATTCTAAATTGAGATGCATTATTTAAAGTAGTACTGAAGTAGTACTTCAACATAATCTTTTTTTTATTCTTTAAAAATCATTTCGACTTGATAGCTTTTATCAAGTGTTGCAAAATAAAGTAATTTTTGCACGATAACAAGAAAATGAAATGAAAAAAAAACTCGACAGCGTTCTATGTTTCTGGGTCATTTGATAACGTTTACATATCGACAATATCATGTGAGTGCTCGGACTTGTGCATATACTTACATCAATCCTGATTATCATGGTGAAACTATTCTGATTTTGGTTCCAACTCCAAATAAAAGTTTATTCATACAGTGGATATAACCAAATATAATTTAAAAAAAAACTTTTTGAATGCTTGAAAGGTCTTTCCTAGGTACAATCTGTCTAAATCTGCTATTCTTTTTCAAGCGATTTAACCTATTCAGAGTGATGTGCTCTTTCTAATAAATATTTGTATAGCTTAAGGGCATTATAGACAGATTTGCCAAGTGTGTGCTTTGAACACTTAGAACTATGTATGAATGAACATATATGCTATCATAAATGAAACTAAGACCACTAGTAATTTGGTTTTATCCTACTAAAACTTTACAAAGAAATGAATGGTGGGATAAAATAATTCTGGCAAGCACTTAACATTCCTGATAGCAATAACTATCAAGTGCTGAAGAATGACAAAAGTATACTGAACGACAAAAGAAACTATACAGTTTTAGATTAAGTTTATTTTTCATACCGGGTATTTCATAGCAAACGTATATATTTTTCACGACTATAAATTTGCAAATCTATTTTTCTATGTAATAAATGAATATGTCCGTTTTACTGGCCAAACAGACATGTTCACCTGCATATCATTAAATTCATTAAAATACACCACCCAGAAAACAATAATCAAGATATTGACATTTTTATGCATGTGTAGTCTTCGTTGCTAAGCATATGATAAATCAGAGTTATATTCCAATTTCCGAAAAAAGGTAAGCCCCTTGACGTCGGCAAAAACTGGGTACACTTACATAGATTAAAATTCGAGAAAAAAGGGGACGTACCATAAACAAGACCAATAAATTCGTGCTTGACACTAACGTGATGTAACATAAAGTTGTCCAGACAGCTACAGGAAAGGCACGCGAGATCGTTATTCAAAATTCAGAACCGTTCAACTGCTACATGTAATTGGAAACATTAGCCTCGGTGCTAGGCGTCTGACAGCCTGAAGCCGTCAGTGCTAGACGAACATGACGTCGTCACTCAAATTTGACCAATATGTCACAAGTTGGACACAAAGTAACCCCCACTTTTATGACAAGAAACAGTTTCTTGTAAGTTTCGTAAGCTGTTTAAGGCGTGTGTACAGAATAACGTGTATAAATTGGAGAATTCTTCACTGGATGATTGTTTCATAATTCAATAATTCAAGATCAGACGGCTGATCTTATCCATATGAGAATGCTTTCCTTCAGTCGATTCTTCAACTAGGGACACACAAATATTGACTTTAGATAAAGTTTATAACAAATTCTGATCATCTTTATTCGAATAAAGGGGATAGAACATTACCTCGATTTTTTAACTTGACGCCGTTTTGAATGGCACGGTAATACTTACATCAAGAAAATGTGAAAACTCTCTTCTAACCCCATATTTGTAATGCCAAATGGCAAACGTTTATCTATAATACAATTAATTTAACGAGATGTGATTAATTTTGATAAATTCAAATGAAATTAAGGTTTAGAGTTTCTTTTGCTTTTCAGTATAGTTCATTGCCATGTATTTCAGACGATATTTCCCCTCCTCGTTATATCAACATGAAGCTTTTTTCAAGAATACCAATCGTTCCAATGCTTTACATATGTGACTTTATATTATTTTATTAAATGAATTAATGCATGGGTAGCCTTAAGCCTTTTTGGAAGGGTTGATCATGTGTAATAGTAAAATCAAACGTTGTAATTGCTATCTCAATCTCAATATTTCGGAGTAGAAGCCTTTTTCTAGAGAAAAAATGTAAAAAAAACTGCTACATTATAATATTATACAATTGTTTACGTTAACGCGTACAGTTAATTAAAATCGTGCTCATATAATATAATCTGATATCTGTGCTAATTTAAAATTCATTTGGATAACAAATCTTGCTTTACTTGTGCAAAAAGCAATATTCTTTGTTGTTTATTTTTCTGAAAATTCGAGTGTAAGTAATAGTTCTCTGTGTACACTAGAATCACACAACAAATGACATTTAAGACAAATGTAAAACTTCTCAATATGCTTCTCCAGTCCTTATGTTCATTTAGAATCAAGAAATTTGCAAGAGATTTAATATAAAGGGTCGAACATAAGCTTGTTTTGTTTCATTACCCCTACATATAAGTGGGGTATTAGCTACCATTCATTGATATAACGAGGAAACAATGTCCTTAGATAACAGACAATTCAGAAATTGCAAAAAGGCACACAACTGGTTTAATTTGTTCAATGTGCACTATTATTTGCTTTTTTCCTTGGGAATTCGAGTCCTAAGTAACTAGTTCTCTGCGTACACCAAATGCATTAAACAAATTTTATTTTAGACAACTGCAAAACTTCTCATTGCACTTCCCCATCCTTTATCACGATTATAACCAAGAGCTTTGCAAAAGTAGTAATGTTCAGGGTTAAACCAATGCATGTTTTGTTTCACCAGAGGACAGAAGAAAATTTTGTGAGTAAATGGTAACCTTTAAAACAAGTGTTTTCTGGGACATAGGCGATCATACTGACAGTGATGTCATTGCGAAAGACTGCCCGTAGATATTAGGCAAATAAAAGAGTGCAAACAGATTTAAAAATGGCTTTATTTGTCCAAAAAGCTTTATTATTTGCCAATTTTCCCTTAGAATTCGAGTCCAAGTACGAGGTTCTCTGCGTACACTAAAAGAATGCTATAAATGACAGTTTAGACCAATGTAAACCTTCTCAATGTGCTGCCCTATCCTTTATCCAAATTATAAACCAGGAACTTTGCAAAAAGAGTAATGTTCGGGGTGAACCAAAGCATATTTTATTTCGTCAGAAATCAGAAGAAAACTATGTGAGTAAAGGGTACCTCTGAAAACAAGGGTTTTTCGAGGCATAAGCTACCATTCTGGCATTGCTATCATACTGAAAGATAAAGTATAGATATCAGACTAACCAAAAAGTGCAAAAAGAATTACTCCCTCCGAGTGGTAATAATCGGCCAAAATTCGGGTCCTGGCTCATGGACTAAGAGGTCTTTATCCGCCAAATAAAAACCGATGTGCGACGGACTACATCATCAGTGTAGTTAAAAACCGAGGCGCTCAGCGCCGAGGTATTTGCCTTAACATGTAGTTCAGAGCACAGAGGTTTTTATTTGGCAAATAAAGACCTCTAAACTTGTTATTATCTCCATTATAACACTCTAAATAAAAATAAAACGCACATTCGAAATGTGTTGTTTTGTGTAAATTCTGCCATGATCTAGTTTTCAGCGTAGGAAACGCATTGGTGGTTTAGTGACATTATTGATGATGTCATTTGACGAAGGTGATGTTTATGGTTGTTTTTGTCATATTATTGAAATGGAAATTAACAGCAATTACTCTGAGATGCCTTGTCAAGTGAGCCGGGACTTCATGTCCGGGGAGTTAATGTCACAGCCCTTGTGTCTGTCACAGCCCTTGTGTCTGCGCAGGTGTTGCTCTGCGTCTTCAGGGGGTTTCATAAAAGTTCGGACGACCCAGAGATGTGGTACTGGCATATTATAGCAGAATCGGAGATATTGAAAATTAGTTGGCGGTATGTCATTGATTGATAGAGGCATCAGCCAACAAAAACAGAATATTTTCATGATCAGCAGCGTGTCTGCCAATATATTCTGCTAGTTTAAACCAACCGATCAATCGGCTGAATTTTCTCTGTTTTGTAAAAGTCGGTGAAGTCTCATTGACTAGTTGCTTAAAATCTGTTGGGATTCTGCCGAACATCTAACGGGCTCTAACTTAATATTTAAACATCGCCGACGTGCCAACATCCAGGCAATTTCATGTAACACTGACTTTCTTAAATCGGTCGGTATCAAAGAGATTAGCCGCCAACGCTGGTGCGTCGCTTTTATGTGACTACTCGACCAAACCATTCCTCAGTCAAGTGACTACCTTGGTATTCTTCTACAGTGTAGTTTGAGCATAGAAACAACATAGAACCGCACACATGCCCATACCGCCAATGCCTATGTGACTCTACCAGGCAAAAATCACATAAAATTTGGTTGCGCCGTTTTATCAGCGATTTCGCTCGTTTTGTTGCTGTCAGACCAGTAGAAAATATTGACGTAAGACTGACGTCGATTTGTTTTGAAGTGATTGGTTTTCATATCAGCCACATTACAGCCGCGCCTTGGCAGTGGCTATTACCTTTATTTTGCAATTAGGCTGGTATGCAGGTCATCGGATGAAACTGGTTGGACATATGCAATGCATCTGAGTGGGACCCAGCGAGATGTCAACGATAGGTCACTGATGATTGCAAAAATGAGACAGACACTTCAGCGATGTGTAAAAAGTCAGCTGTACACCGTCAGACAGTCGACAGTGTCCCTTCAAATAGTCGATGTGTAGTCACCGAGGCTTCATCGACTTCTTCAGACATTCAAAATGCCACTGATTGATCGGTTGATTTTAACTTGAGGTGCAAATTGGCCGACAAGTCGCCGATCATACAAAAACTGCTATTTCTGTCGGCCAATGCTACGATCAATCGACTATGCATCTCCGATTAATCGACGAGAATTTCCCCGATATTACCAAAAACCCAAATGCAGGCCCGTCAGAGCGTTCATATGACAGCAGCAACCGATCAAGCAAAATCAAACAACCGATCCGCGGCATTTTTAGTCGGTAAAACGTTGGCGACATCTCACCAGCGATTGGACTGAATACTTCAATTATACACAACACAAACTTGTTTGATTTCTTTTGTCGTGTCGTACATTAAATCGTCAATAAAAGAAACAAACGACCAAATTTAACACCAGATTAAAACTACTTAATCAACTGGGGGCATGTTTGATTTTGATTTTATTGGGTTTTACGCCGTTTTCAACTGCTATAGTCGTATCAAAGCGGCTGGGGCACCTAACCATGGTTTCCTGGTATTTCTCTCACCATTACCATCACAAAATCCAAACTTAGCCTCCAGCTGCTCCCTCATATAGATGACACCCGTTTGCGAGTGACAAATGACTTTTGTCAACTGTCAGAATGGAAACTGGCCAAGCTGGGGTTCCAACTCGCGACCCCGAACGGCATGTTAGATGTATAAAGAATTTAGTATACTTTTCACAGACAATTCGCCAGCATACAGCCATTCATCTGACAATGAACAGCCAACAGTTCCAACATGTTTTAAGGTAGTCAATCCCTAATGAGACTCACGCGACGTCGGAATTATTCAGGCAATGTCGTTAACATGTGACAGTGGAACGTTCCACCACCGAATGCTTACAATGTTGCAGGCATAAGTTCGGATTAGGTAACAAATTTGAACGATGTCCCTCGAAAAATTCCAATGCAGCATGATTCCCAATGAGGGTGGTCTACCTTGATTCAGTTATCAGCAATTTCTTGATAAGTTGGCAAAGCGGACATGTATCATTTTACCATACGTCGGCAAAGCCATAAGCCATCAAAGCAGAATATCAGAATACAGCCATTTATCTGACAAAGTACAGTCGACATTTCCAACATATTCTTAAGGTAGTCTATCCCTAATGAGATTCACGCGACAAAGGATTTATTCCGTCAATGTGGTTAGCATGCGGCGGTGCAACATTCCACCACCGTATGTTAACGACGTCACACATATAAGTTCGGATAAGGTAACATATGTAAACGATGTTGCATGAATATCATTACGGATGGACTACCTTAATTCAATTATCAGCAATTTCTTGATAAGTTGGCAAAATGGACATGTATCATTCTACCATACGTCGGCAAAGCCATAAGCCATCAAAGCAGAATATCAGAATACAACCATTCATCTGACAAAGTACAGTCGATATTTTCAACATATTCTTAGGGCAGTCCATCCCTATGGAGATTCACGCAACAGAGGAGTTATTCCTGCAATGTCGTTAACATGCAGCTGTGGAACGTTTCACATCGGAATAATAACAATGTCGCACATATAAATTCGGATTACGTGACAAAGGTTATCGACGTCGCTCGAAAAATTTTGAAGGCGCTTGAATCTCATTTGGGATGGATTACCTTAATGCAATTATGAGCAATTTCTTAATAAGTTGGCAAAGCCGACATACACTTTTATCATTCTACCATATGTCGGCAAAGCCATAAGCCATCAAAGCAGAATCCCAGAATACAGCCATTCATCTGACGAAGTAAAGTGGACATTTCAAACATGTTCTTAAGGTAGTCCATCCCTAATGAGATTCATGTGACATCAGAATTATTCCGGTAATGTCGTTTAAATGCAGGGGTGCAACGTTCCACCACCTCATGTTAACGATGTCACACGTATAAGTTCGGATTAGGTAACAAATGTTAAAGATGTCGCATGAATCTCATTAGGGTTAGACTACCTTAATTCAATTATCCGCAGTTTCTTGATAAGTTGTATAAATGTATGTGGGCAGAAATAACACTTAAAGCCGTGTTCAGACGTCATTCTTCATCTGTGCTGAAACGAAACAAGATAAATTTAGACATTCAGGATTATCATAATTATGTTTACAAAATGTTTTACATAATAATGTATTTATTTTACATCGATTGGGAATCAAGTTCTCTAAGCTTAGATTGGTCCTTCTCGATACCACTCCTCCACGGACATTTATGTTAAACATGTCGCTATGCCAGAGCGAAACTATTGTACCCCCATTTCCTAAATTTTATAGGAGAGGAAAAATACTGCTTAATTCTCTTAATGTTAAATAACAACTTGGATAACACACGTGACTTTTGGGAAGAGTTCACATTGTTTAATTTCGCAGCTTATACTCCATGGATTAAGACAAGATAAAGTTCGCCGTACGTGCATTTGAGAGGACCATTCCAGATTGTAACTCGACTTTGCCCCGAATCCAGTGGTTTCTTCTAACATTCTAGCGAAAAAAAATAATTCTGTGCACGTGAACGCCATCCACTTTCGTTTTTTATCGAAAAATACTGACCTGATTATTTGAAAGAAGATCACTCAGATTATTTGACCTAGAGACATAGTGTCTGGCCATCACTCATACTCAGAATGCCTGCTTGATACATGTATAGCGGACGAGAATTTACCTGGCAGAGCTTTCCATTCAATTAGCATGGGCTGCTCTGCCAGGTCATTTCTCGTGAGGTATATATTGAGTATATGTGAAAAGCGTCAATTAACAAAAGGGTTGCTGGTTTACGGAGAAAGAACACATCTTGAAATGACGTATGGGGCTGTTAATCAAATGCCCCATACCCTTTGCTTACATTTCCTAAGAAAAAATAAACGCAAAACTACAAAGCAATTAGGCCTAACTATAGTAACGAAATCCAGCCCATCAATACATCGTTATGGTGACACTAGTCGTACAGTTGTTTGACGATATGTTGTGACTAGTGATTCTGTACACTTGTCGCTAGTCGTACAGTCAGTCGGAAGACAGGGGTGTAATTCTTCGCTAAATACCCAGGAGTGTATAATAACTAGGCGAAAACAGGGACATAGGGCTTCAAGAAGAAAGATTTGCCTGTCTATCTGTGTGTGTTTCATCAAAATGCATGCACTCAGTAACGGAAAATGACATTGGAAACACAAATTTGATGGGTCGGGAAAATGAAAAGTCAGTGATTTGCAACCGAAATTACTGTTTGATGGGTAAAGTATACATACTATCACAAAAATCATCACCCAGGCTGAACAACGTTTGATTTCCCTAATCAACATCGAAAACCGTGTTTAGATTCGTTTCCTGAGCTTTCAACAATCTCGATATGAAAACTTGACCCTATTTGTTTATCGAGGTGAACTAGTGATATTTGTGCCTACAGTCGGTGGCACTTCCGGTTTGGCTCACTGTACGGTTATACACAGTGATATCGCCATTCGTTTGAAAGATAATGACCAAAAACAATTTGGGGGGCGTTTTGCCCCACCTTACCCTACTCATTAGAATAACCAGTTTTGACATCAAGACATACTTTAAAAAAATGAAATTGGAATGAAATGTCCCTTTTAAATAATTATTCTTTCTTTCCATACACAGTGATACTTTGGAACAGCCTACCAGAATCAATAGTACAGCAGCCTGACATTGCAGCGTTTAAAGAGAGTCTCGATTCTTTTCAGATAGAGATCGATCGAGCCGTCCCTGAATAACTATAATGTTTTATCAGATCTTTTAATCTAACATTCACAATATTTTTAAATGACACCATCGCCTATGACTAACAGTTTTTATTCCAGCACAGACGCGCACCTGCCAGTAATACCCGAAAGGGGAGTTAGGCAGTAGGCCTATATATAGATAGATAGACTCTGACATGACATCTCTGACTCTCACATGTCTCACAATGGCCTATATAGCATATGCATAAGAAGGTTTAAAATATTGGTGGGCCAAATGTTTAAGTGAATGGAACCCGACCAAGCTTAGCGTTGCTAAGGGGTTTGGAGACATATCCCCAGAAAATTTTGAATTCTAAGAAGCCATTTCCTGCAATCTGAGCACTTTCAGACTGCATTTTATACCTGGACCTCTCTTGGAGGAAAATATGGGTGTATTATTGGGGGAGGGGCCACATAATATGCTGGCCCTCTCTTCTAAATCATTGGGGCCTGTCCCCTCTTCATACGCCAGTGTATAGTCCAACTGTAGGCCTACAATAACAGAGAAGTATGCCTATGGTGAATGTTAGGCCTACAATATTGGTGCAGAGGATCATAGGCGAAAAATGTAGGCCTGCAATATTAGCCTATTACAGTAGGCCTATATAGATCTATAGCGGAATTACAGGTTATGGTCTCTAAATGATGATAAACGAACAAGCCCGTAGGAAGCCTCATATTGGGTGGGCTTAAGTCCCTTTGTCTGAATATTGGGGGGGGGGGGGGGTTAAATTGGATTTTTCCTGAATTTTAATTTTACGGAAATTTCGGCATTTCTGCTCAACATAATTGGGGGGGGGGGACTAAGCCCCCTAGCCGAACGCCCCCCCCCCCCCCCCCTTCCTGTTCCTATGGGCCTGACGAATAAGGTATATACTAATAAGCTTCATTAATTATCGAATTATCTTTTTGTATCATCATTTTTAAGATTTCTTTGGGGACCATAACATGTGCGAGCGGAATCGATTGTGATTTATACTAACAAAAGTTATTACAAAGTTCCTTCCCTTGGAGCAAATTTTACTACACAGTTATTTCCCTTATAATGAAAGTCGCCATTAAAGTAACTGTCAAATCAGATGGATGAAGTTACAAAGTCGACCAATCTAAATTACAATGGTTTGACAACTGTTGATTTCACAGAGAGGAAATATGATAGAACAAAACTCATCTACTTGAAAAGGAATTTGTTGAAAACCTTGGTAAGCTAGCCTCATCACAGTCACCCTTTCTTTTTTAGTTATTGCCATTGATCCGGTCGGCACAATCCCTTCAACCAATCAAAAACGTCGTCAGTCGACCTGCACTCATTCGGTGGAGGTGAAAGCTTCGGTCTTTTTCCTTAAGGCATTACCAACTTTCAGCATTAATATCTCGACGACTACGCCAAATTATTGAAAATGCGTTGGTAGTTGAGAAAGTTTAAATCACATTCTTTTGAGAAAGAGTTTTGTTTGTGAATTTTAGCAATGTATTTTGGAAATATTCTGCCTCAAAAATGGTATCCCGTAACGATAAAAACCGAGGTTGTACCCTCGATGAAAAAATGAAAGTGAGGCTATGACGTCATCCCGACTGATTCAATTGTTAATTTTAACTTTGAATCCACTCCAGACCATATCTTCAGAACCGTACGTGTTAGCAAGTTCCTCCTCTTGTTGTTTAACCCTTTCCCAAACAAGACCTGGTTTTGACGTCCCTAATAGAAAATGCTTGGGAAAACATTGAAACAAAAGAAGAAACTGCTGATAACCAGCAGTTTCTCCTGTTGTCTCAATATTTTCTATGCCATATTTTACAAGAATTCTATCTTTAAGAACTTCAATTTTGTTATTTTTGGAAGACTTTTAAGTGGATCGCCCTAAAATTTTGTCGTTTGGGAAAGAGTTAAACCTTGTTTAATAAGGATGTAAAACAGTCGAACCACTATCTGGAAAAACTTTAAGGCTTTTGAGCGCAACATGGTTCAAGATGATCAGTCTGCATATACACGCAGTCAGTCTGTTCAGGAACCATGTTGTTGGTCTCCAATTTAGGTTCTTTATGACATGTAGTCACTGTAAGACAGTAGACTGGTTACCGCCCTTGAAATCTACTTCGGATTTAAGGCCGGTAACAGCTAATATCTCCACGGTCAAAATCACGACTGTCAACGAGCGGACGAGCGGCTCTGATTGGTCGAGGGGTTTCATCGGTTGTGTATACTAACCAATCAATGGACGCGGTTTGCCAGGTACTACCAGTTATAAATACAACAGGTACCAGTTTATGTAAGACAGTAGCATGGATCAAGGTCAGACTGTACTTAGGCACAGACTGGTCGTGAAACACAGCTGTCTTTAAATTATGTAAGGAACATTTTTTCCAGATCTAAACTCAATTGCTATTATTTGGCAGAGTTAATAGTGTTTGTATTTCATTTTCAGGACCCCAGTATTGGTCGACTGCACTTCTTAGTTGAATTGTAAGTAGAATAGGGAACGATTTTATAAAGTTAACAGTGACGTAATTTCGGACAAACATATAGTATTTCGTGGGTGTTGTTACAAAATCTCATAACTACGGCTTGATTTAAGCCGTAGTTACGAGATTTAATAACAATAACGACGGCTTATCAAAACATAACAGTAAACTGAATCTATTTTTAGAACAAAATTCTTTGCCATTAGTACTTCTTCAGTACTGTTTTTTGTGTGTTTTGCCTAATACACTCGCCCACCGCGCTGACTGCGGTAAAAATAAATTTCGAGTGGAAAATCGGGATGATTGCCCACCGTGACCCATGTGATATTTCAAGCAAAACACTGCAATTTGTGGTCATCATAAGATTCACTATGATACAGGAAGGTTAATAAAGACAAGTGATAAATCACGGTGGAAAATCAAGGTGATTCCATGGGTTTGCATGGAAAAACATACACCTTGGCCATAGCCATTTTCAAAATGCGGTGATGCATTGGAATAGGTAAAAACATGCGAGCTGTACTGCATAATTAACCCTTTCGTTTGCAAGCGCGCTTTAAAGCGCGGTCCAGGAACGCTTATACTGTTTAGGGGGGGAATGGGCTTTTAAAAGCAATTTTTACACTATTAAAGTTATTATGACACCGGAAATATTGCGCAATATTGTTATGTTCTCGTAAAATGTGAAGAAAAACGCAGTTTTTGGGTTTGTATGAGCTGTAACGATGGTCAAGAGGGGTCAATATTCTGCAGAAGAGGTCCGGCGAATCACCATGTCAGTGCCGGACGAGGATGATAGCGATTACCCTGATTTTTGGGGGGTAAAAAGGTGATTTGAACATTAGAAATGTTTAGGAGACTTCGAATAGTGACTCCGATAGTGATTCTGATAATCCTTAACCGAATCCAGTCCCAAATCGTAGGGGTGGGGGTGGTCGGGGGTCGTGGCAGGGGGCCTGACAGGGGTCATGGGGCTAGAGGTAGAAATTTCGATGAGATGCAAACTTTCTATCAGTTACTCATCATATTGTTAAAGGAAATTGAATAACCTTTCTAATGATATATAGGTTTATGGGTATTCTGCTAGTAAAATCTATTTATTATGCATGTGTATACACGAAGTGCTTGGAAATAGGGAAAGTCATTTCTGGGAAATAATTCTGCAAACGAAAGGGTTAATATAGGCCGTTGTTTTTATTTGTTTCCCAAACTAGCACTGTTTTTCTTTTGTTTTTTTATTTCACAAATTTATTATTATCATCAGGGCTACATAACTGATATGGGGGTGTCTGAGACATTTTAAATTTGTTATTTCAAATCTAAACCCGATTGTTATGGGTACTCATTTGAATTGTCTTGGTGAGGCGATTCCAATGAAGACTCACAAAATAGGGTTTAATAATTAGCAAGTAATACCATATTGTATTGTAAAAAGCCATCACCCCCTCTTATACAGCGGCGGATCCAGGATATCTGTAAGGGGGGTTTGAATATGCAAAAAGAGGGTTCGTTTTACTAGTTTTACAAAATTTCTGCATGAAAATGAAATAATCAGGCTTCAGATGGGGGTTCGTTTGAACCCCCCTTCCCCCTCCACCCCCCCCCCCTACCCCCCCACCCGAACTACCTCTGGGTCCGCCACAGTTATATGTAGCCCTGATTATAATGATGTTGAAAGAGAAACATTTATAGGAAGAGAAAAAATGTTGATTTCAACTCATCAGCTCTTTCTCCTTTTCTCTCAAGTGTTATATTGTATACAAATTCTATTTAAGATTACTTATTTACAGTAGCTTTCAAATTTGACATGCCTCAAAGTCTTTATGTAAAGTATCAAATAATTCGGATTCCTCATACAATACTTGTTTTTGATGCTCCTAGTAGAAAATACTAAGGAAAATATTTAGGCAAAAAAATAAAATGATGACAGGGTTTTCCATGATGCACAAATCATGCGTCATTGTCGCAATTTCAAAACAGATGACCCCTTAGAAATTTACCTGAGGGACATTGATGACGCAAGTTTTAAAATCCAGATTTTCAGATGATACTGGAGTCCTAAGGCATTTGACCCACAAAATAGTAGAAATGACCCCTAACTTTGAAGGCAAGGGGGTCACAATGACCCCCAAATTCTCATACTTGGGGAAAACCCTGTGATGATAATCGGGCAATATCCAATTAGTCATTAGCATTATCTTTCAGCCTTGCAAATTTGAGCATCCTTAAATTTGGCGCTTGTCAGGGGCTATGTAATTTTTCTGTCATTTAAAGTGACATTTCAGAATTTTCTGTCATAAAGTTTACTTTTATTTTTATCTGAAAGAGCATATTTTCTTATGAAAATTGGGAAAATTTCGAGCCAAAATATTGCACCGTTTATGAGAAATTTATATTTTTGTGTTAAAATTGAACAAATTGTTGTGGACAACAGTTCGGATTTATATGCAATTTATCGATTATGTCTCAACTTTAAATGCGCGTTTCTCGCTTATTGGCAACAACTTAAAAAAACCAATAGTATTTATACTCATTAGAATAACCAATCTTGCCATCAAGACATACTTAAAAAAATTGAAATCGGAATGAAATGTCCCTTTAAGGTATGTTGCTTCCAACTCCTTGGAGGTTTTACCAGAAGAAATTGGAGACCTTCAGAAGTTACAGGTATTGGATGTTAGTGACAACTTTATATCCAGTCTACCAGATCAGATTGCACAACTACAGTCACTGAAGAAGCTGCGTATTGCAGACAACAACTTCCAAACATTTCCTGCAGGTTAGTTCTCATGCGGGCTGAAAAAATGTCTTGCATAATTAGCCCATTACTAGGCAGCAAAATCTTAGACTGGTCCAAATTTAAAGATTCTTCAGACAACTATTTCAAGTACATGTTTTTTTGGTCTTTTTGGAGTAGAAAACATTGTTGTAAATGAAGATATTGCTTGTCACAAGCAATTTCTTCATTTCCCACAATGTTTTCCAAAGCATTTTTTGTGAGAAGTAAAAATGAGAGACTGCGAGTGTGAAGTAATGGATTATTCCTTTGCCGAAGAGGCCATGAATGTGAAATCATACTATAATTTGAGCAACGTTTGTCTGTTTGTCTGTTTGTCTGTTTGTCTGTTTGTCTGTTTGTTCCCCTACTCCTCCCAGGTCCTTGGGCCGATCTTCACCAAACTTGGAGGGAAGGTGGAGGGCGGCCCCGGGTATTAGCTTGAGGGGTTCATTTTTTGAAAGGTCAAGGTCATCGAGGTCAAAGGGTCAAATTTATCGTTTTTACGGTTACGGGACGGGATTGCTTACGGGTTACGGGACGGGATTAGGTGGAGGGCAGCCCCGGATATGTCAAGGTCATCGAGGTCAAAGGTCAGCCCCGGATAGGTCAAGGTCATCGAGGTCAAAGGTCAAATTTCGAGGTCAAAGGTCAAATTTCGAGACGGGTAAAATTGCTAGTTCCAATAATGTGAACAAAGGCTTACATTTTATTTTCTGCAACATCTTTTAAATCAGAAAAATCCATTTTTTTTGCCATTTTTAGATGGTTACGTGCTTACTTTTTAGCGAGCCGGGACTTTATGTCTGGGGAGCTAATGTCACAGCCCTAGTGTCGGCGTCGCGTACCGTCCCGTCGCGTCTTCACTTGAAAAACTTTAACCTGCTCTATATCTCAGGCACTATTAGAGACACAGCCTTGATATTTCATACATAGATACATCTCGAGAAGACCTTTCATTTGGGACCATGACCTTTGACCTAGTGACCTTGACCTTGGAGGTTGACCTACTTTTGAAAAACTTTAACCTGGCCTATATCTCATGCACTATTATTGATAGAGACTTGATATTTCACACATGGATACCTCCTGCCAAGACCTTTCATTTGTGATCTTGACCCTTGACCTTGTGACCTTGACCTTGGAGTTTGACATACTTTTAAAAAATTAGCTGTTTTTGTGACAAGCTCCCGTATAGGCGAGCTACATTGTCCGCGGACAACTCTTGTTGTTGTTCCAAATTCAAAGCTGTGGCATACCATGAAATTATGCCCCCTTTCGAAGAAAATGGGGGTATATTGTTTTGCTAGTGAAGGTCGGTCGGTCCGTCGGTCGGTCGGTCTGTCTGTAGACCAAACCTTGTCCGGAGCATAACTCAAAAAGTATGTAAGGTAGAATCATGAAACTTCATAGGTGGATAGATCTCATTATGGAGAGGTGCAGTGCACAAGAACTGTAACTCTGCCGATCAAATTTTTTGAGTTATTGCCCTTTGTTGATTTTCAAACTTGATTCTTGTCCGGAGCATAACTCAAAAAGTATGTTAGGTAGAATCATGAAACTTTACAGGTGGATAGATCTCATTATGGAGAGGTGCAGTGCACAAGAACCATAACTCTGCCGATCATATTTTTGGAGTTTTTGCCCTTTGTGGATTTTCAAACTTGATTCTTGTCCGGAGCATAACTCAAAAGGTATGTAAGGTAGAATCATGAAACTTTACAGGTGGATAGATCTCATTATGGAGAGGTGCAGTGCACAAGAACCGTAACTCTGCCGACCATATTTTTGGAGTTATTGCCCTTTGCTGATTTTCAAACCTGATTCTTGTCCGGAGCATAACTCAAAAAGTATTTAAGGTAGAATCATGAAAATTTACAGGTGGATAGCTCTCATTATGGAGAGGTGCAGTGCACAAGAACCGTAACTCTGCCAATCATATTTTTGGAGTTATTGCCCTTTGTTGATTATCAAATTTGATTCTTGTCCGGAGCACAACTCAAAAAGTATGTAGGTAGAATCATGAAACTTAACAGGTGGATAGATTTCATTATGGAGAGGTGCAGTGCACAAAAACCATAACTCTGCCGATCAAATTTTTGGAGTTATTGCCCTTTGTTGATTTTTAGCTCACCTGAGCACAAAGTGCTCGAGGTGAGGTATTGTGATCGGTCTGTTGTCCGGCGTCTGTATGTCTATCTGTCCATCCGTCAACTTTTCACAAAAAAATCTTCTCCTCCTAAAGTACTGGGCAGAATTCAATCATATTTCACACATATGATCTATGGGTCATGCTTTTTCAAAATACTTCAAAGAATTTGAATCAAAGCCATAATGGGGTCAAAAAGTAGGTCACTAGGTCAAATCTTCTTTCTGCTCTAGGGGCCATATTTGTTGCTCAATTGTTGTGGAAATTGATCAGAATATTTGTCTTAATGATATTTAGGTCATGATAAAAAATAGGTCAAGCCAGGTCAAAAATTAGGTCACTAGGTCAAATATTGTAAAATCCATCTTTTTACACTGGAAGTGCCATATTTGGTCCAAACTTTGTTGAAATGGTCCTGAATGTTTATTTTGATGATATCTAGGCTATGTCAAGAAGTGGGTCATTCCAGGTCATTAACTAGGTCATGAGGTCAAATCTTGTGAAATCCTTCCTTTTGCTCTGGAAGTGGCAATTTTGGTCCAAACTTTGTCAAAATTGTTCTAAATGTTTATCGTTATGATATCTGTGTCATGATCAAAGGAGGGTCATGCAAGGTCAAAAACTATGTCACAAGGTCAAATATTACAGATCCTTCCTTTTGCTCTAGAGATGTCAATTTTGCCCCAAAACTTTGTCAAAACTATCCTAAATACTTATCTTGATATCTAGGTTATGTACAAAGTGTGGGTCATGTAAGGTCAAAAACTAGGTCATTGGGTCAAATCTTGGTTTTGCTTTAAGAACAGAAATATATACTTAAACATTGTGGAAATTGTTCAGGATGTTTATCTTGACGAAATCTGGGTCATTTTAAGAGTTGGTCATGTGAGGTCAGAAACTAGGTCACTAGGTCAAATTTTGTTTTTCCTCTAAGAACCAAAATATTTACTCAATCATTGTGAAATTGTTCAGAATGTTTATCTTGACGAATTCTGAGTCATTTTAAAAGTGGGTCATGTGAGGTCAGAAACTAGGTCACTAGGTCAAATTTTGTTTTTCCTCTAAGAACCAAAATATTTACTCAATCATTGTGAAAATTCAGAATGTTTATCTTGATGATATCTTGGTGATATGAATAGCAGGTCATTCGAGGTTAAAAACTAGGTCACTAGGTCAAATTTTGATTTTGCTCTAAGAACCAAAATATTTACTATATCATTGTGAAAATTTCCAGAATGTTTATCCTGATGATTTCTTGGTGATGTGAAAAGTGGGTCATGCGAGGTCAGAAACTAGGTCACTAGGTCAAATTTTGTTTTTGCTCTTAGAACCAAAATATTTACTTGATCATTGTGAAAATTGTTCAGAATGTATATCTTGACGAAATTTAGGTCATTTTAAAAGTGGGTCATGTGAGGTCAGAAACTAGGTCACTAGGTCAAATTTTGTTTATGCTCTAAGAACCAAAATATTTACTTTATCATTGTGAAAATTGTTCAGAATGTTTATCTTTACAAAATCTTGGTCATTTTAAGAGTGGGTCATGTGAGGTCAGAAACTAGGTCACTAGGTCAAATTTTGATTTTCCTCTAAGAACCAAAATATTTACTCAATCATTCTGAAAATTCAGAATGTTTATCTTGGTGATATGAATATTAGGTCATTCGAGGTTGAAAATTAGGTCACTAGGTCAAATTTTGTTTTTCCTCTAAGAACCAAAATATTTACTCAATCATTGTGAAAATTTATTCAGAATGTTTATCTTGTTGTCGATAATATCTGGGTCATGATGAAAAGTAGGTCATGCGAGTGTTTACACGATACGGAAAGTCCAGAGACAGAGCCAATGGTTACTCATAGAAAATCTTCAATGTGGATTCTAAGAATGTACATAGATATTACTATTGGAGGCATGATAGTAGGACTCCTTTTTCCTCCACATGAATAATTCATTAGTGACCTGATATTATGAAACTGGTCTAATGGTAATAGTGAGTAAAGTGTAAAAGACAGTACAGTGTCCTGAGAGTTGGTGTGAAAGTAAACATCTGGATAGTATCTCTGATTTTATGACTGGGTTTAGTCCTAGTGTATCACATTTATCTGAGAGTCAAGTCATTAATTAGATATAAGGTCTTATTAGAATAATAAATATGATTAGCTTGTCAGCACAGAATTGTTTGCTCGAAATGAAATACAAATAAAGCATGATTGTAAGAAATAAGACAAATATTTTCTCACAGTTGTTTAGAATCTGATTACCATAGATACTCATACTTTAGAAAACCACTTTTAAATCTAGCATAGAGAATTTTTATCCAGCATAGTGAATAAAACACAATTTAGAGACACTATTTGTACTTCATATTTTTTTGAGAAATGATTACACGATTATAATAATTAATTACAGCATGATACACTGAGTTTACATCCATTTCAACACTTTTGCACTATGAAAGATTACACAGACGATTGATTATATTGACAGCATTATTGCACAAAATCACTGTACTTGTCTGGTGGTTTCACCCAGTGTTTACACGATAAGGAAACTCCAGAGACAGAGCCAATGGTTACTCACAGAAAATCCTCAATGTGGATTCTGAGAATGTACATAGATAACAATGTTTTTGCTATCAAAGTCGGCACGATGTTATTGATTCACTGATTCAACGTCAAGAAAATGTGATTCATCTGTGACAGTTTTTTTTCCACCGGTTCTTTATCATGGTACATTACCAGAATCCTCAGAGCTTTTAAAATTTGTTTCCTGTACTGTAACTATGTCGCAAAGCCCTCTCAGGTGAGCGATGCAGGGCCATCATGGCCCTCTTGTTACACTTAATTCTTAACCTTGCCTATATCTCATGTCCTTTTACACATACAGCCTTGATATCTCACACATATATGCCTCCTATCAACATTGTTCACATTTGACCATGACCTTGAACCTTGTGACCTTGACCTTGGAGTTTGACCTACTTTGAAAAAAAATACTTACTTACTTACTTAATCCTCTTCGCCCATGGTTGGGCATAGGGCCTTCACTACTGTTCTCCAGGTTGTTCTGTCTTCTGCCTTCTTTTTTGCCTCACTCCATGAGAGTCTGATCTTTCGGAGCTCGGAGTTAAGGGTTCTTCTCCATGTCAGAGCGGGTCTGCCTCTTTTTCTCTTTCCCTGGGGGTTCCAATCAAGAGCTTGTCGGGTAATGTTGGTTCTGTCTCTACGCAGAATATGCCCAATCCATCGCCATTTTCTTTCCTTGATGGTCTTTATTATGGGTTTTTGGTTAGTCCTCCTCCAGAGCTCTTCATTGGATTTCCTTTCGGGCCACCTTATCCTCAGGATCTTGCGAAGGCAGTTGTTAATGAAGACTTGAAGCTTGGTTTCGATGGTCTTGGAGTGTTTCCAGGTTTCTGAGCCATACAGTAGGACAGACTTTACATTGGAGTTGAAGAGTTTCATTTTTGTATTTAGCCTTATAACTGTGCTGTTCCAGATATTCTTGAGGGAGCTAAAGGCACCTCTTGCTTTTCCAATCCTGGTCTTCACATCTTGATCAGAGCCTCCTGTCTTGCTCACCACGCTACCAAGGTAGGTGTAGCTCCCCACTTCATCAATCGGCTGATTGTTCAGCGTAACCTGAGATTCGCTTCTGTTGTTGATTCTCATGTTCTTTGTTTTCTTGATGTTGATGTGGAGTCCAGTCTTCTTGGCAGTTTCATTTAGGCATTCAGTTTTCTCCTGTATGTGCTGGTGAGTGTGTGACAGAAGGGCAATGTCGTCCGCAAAGTCCAGATCTTCCAGTTTCTGTGTGAAGGTCCACTGTAGCCCCCTTGGTTCTGTGGTCACAGTCTTCATGATCCAGTCAACCACAAGCGAGAAGATCAGTGGAGATAATAAACAGCCCTGGCGAACACCTGTAGAAACGTTGAAGGGAGGGGATAGGTCCTGGTTGTGGATCACATGACAGGTTGTATCTTGGTAGAGGCTACGGATTATGTTGATGATCTTTTCTGGAATGCCATAGTGCTTCATGATTTTCCAAATGGTGACTCTGTCGATGGTGTCAAAAGCTTTACGGAAATCTATAAAGTTGATGTATAGGGGTGATTGCCATTCCAGTGACTGTTCAACGATAATCCTCAGCGCTGCTATTTGGTCTGTACATGATCTCCCTTGGCGGAACCCAGCTTGTTCGTCCCTCATTATATGGTCTAGTGATGTCTTCATACGCTTCAAGATAATCCGCGTCAGGACTTTGCTTGGGAGAGATAGGAGTTGAATTCCTCTCCAATTCTGGCAGTCTCCAAGGTCTCCTGATTTCGGCAGTTTGACGATCAGACCCGTTCTCCATTCTGCTGGAACCTCTTCTTTGTCCCAAATATCTTGTAGTAGGCCTATGAGAAGATCAGCTGTAGTTTGGCGATCTGCTTTCAGGGCTTCTGGTGGGATTCCATCTAGGCTCGGTGCTTTTCCACTCTTAAGCTTCCCCACTGCTTCCATGATCTCCTCCTTGGTGATAGGTCCTGTGTTGATGGCCAAATCCTCGCCCTCTGGTATGTCAGGGGGGGTGTCAACTGGTGTGCCACTGAAGAGTTCGCTGAAGTGCTCTCTCCATCTCTCCAGTTGTTCTTCTGGCTTTGTCAGTGTCCTACCATCCTTAGACTTGATTGGTTTGTCTGCAGCGCCTCTCTTTCCAGATAATGTCCTTCTTATTCTATGTAAAGTCTTCACGTCTCCTCTGTCTGATGCTTGTTGGGCTTCTGTGGCCAGTTGGTCGACTCTTTCGTTCTTGTCCTTTCTGGTACTTCTTTTCACCTCTTTCTGCTTAGTCTTGTACTCTGTCTGTATGGTCTGTTTCTGCATTCTGGTCTTGGCTTGAAGAAGTCTATGTCTGATTGCTCTCTTTTCCTCGATCAGCCTTATGGAATTATCAGACAGCCAGTCTTTATAAATTCTTTTCTTGTAACCGAGAGTTTCTTCACAAGTTGTTTTCAGTGTGTCCTTGACAATCTTCCATTTCTGTTCTACTGTTTCTTGATCTTGTTCGGCAAGGGCCTGGAACCTGTTTGACACAGCTATTGCAAAGTCTTGGCACACTTCTTTTGACTGGAGCTTGGAGGTGTCGTAGCGTGGATCTCTCTTCAGGTCTGATTTCTGCACTTTGGAAATCTTGACTCTAAGCTTTGCTAGTACCATATGGTGGTCTGACCCTACGTCTGCTCCTCTGCAAGCTCTGACGTCTAACAGTGATCTTCTCCATCTCTGTGATATAGCAACATGGTCGATCTGGTTTTCTGTGATCATGTTTGGAGAAATCCATGTGGCTTTGTGAACGTGTTTGTGTTGGAAGATGGTTCCACCTATCACTAGGTTGTTGTCTCCACAAAAATCCGCATAAAGTTCTCCATTTTCATTCATACTACTAATACCTTCCTTGCCCATTACGCTGCCCCTCCCGGTGTTATCATTCCCAACTTTCGCATTCATGTCGCCCATCACCAATACTATGTCTCTCTTCGCAATATTGTCAATGACACCCTGAAGTTGTAGATAGAAGTCTTCCTTCTTTTGTTGTTCCGCTTGGTTCGTTGGAGCGTAGCACTGAACTAAAGTAACTCTCTGAAACTTTGACCAGAATCTTGCTGTGATAATTCTCTCATTCACTGGTTCCCATTCCAATAAGCATTGCGTAGCTCTCTTGCTGATGAGGAAGCCTACCCCATGTTCATGCATTCTTCCTTCAGGTGGTCCAGAATACAGAATGGTTTGTCCGGAAGAAATAGTTAGTCTCCCTGTACCTGTCCAACGCACTTCGCTCATCCCTAGGATATCCAGATGGTATCTTTCCATTTCCCTAACCACCTGCGCCGTCCGGCCAGCTTCATAGAGTGTTCTCACATTCCAAGTCGCAATCCGTGTAACGTTCTTTGGTGAGAGTAAATTCGTCTGCAGATTTCTCTGCGTCATAAGCTCTCTCCGTGGTCGATTCCGTAAGTCCGTCCGTTGTTCAGTAGTTTCGGTTTCTGTAGCGAGCTTGTTTTTACGGGATGGGGTTGCTAGCCCTAACCTAACCCTCTGCATTTCTCAGCACGGACTTGGGACCGGCCATGGTTGCATTAAAAAAAATAAAAAAAATATACTGGGCATATATCTCATTACCTATTACACATACAGCCTTGATATTTCACACATGGACACCTCCTACCAAGACCTTTCACAATTGACCATGACCTTGTGACCTTGACCTTGGAGTTTGACCTACTTTTAAAAAACTTTAAGCTGGCCGATGTATCATGTCCTTTTACACATATAGCCTTCATTTTGGACACATGGAAACATTTTACCAAGACCTATCACATAATATGACCTTTGACCTTGTGACCCCGACCTTAGAGTTTGACCTACTTTAAAAAAATTAAACTGGGCCTATATCTCATGTGCTATTACAAATACAGCTTTGATATTTCACACATGGACACGTCCTACCAAGACCTTTCACATTTGACCATGACCTTATGACCTTGAACTTGGACTCTGACCTACTTTTAAAAAAACTTTAACCTAGCCGATATATCATGTCCTTTTACACATACAGCCTTTATAATTGACACATGGACACCTACGACCAAGACCTTTCACATTTGACCGTGACCTTGGACCTTGTGACCTTGACCTTGATGTTTGACCTACTTTTATAATACATTAATCTGGCCTATATTTCATGTCATTTTACACATACAGCCTTGATATTTCACACATGGTCACTTCCAACCAAGACATTTCACTTTTGACCATGACCTTGGACCTTGACCATGGAGTTTGACCTACTTTTAAAATACTTAAACTAGGCCTATATCTCATGTCCTGTTATCTATACAGTCTGGATATTTTACACATGGACACCTCCTACCAAGACCTTTCACATTTGACCATGACCTTGGCCTGTGTGTCTTTGACCTTGGATTTTTACATACTTTTAGAAATCTTTAACCTGGCCTTTATCTTATGTCCTATTACACCTACAGCCTTGATATTTCACACATATACACCTCCTACCAAGACCTTCCACATTTGACCATGATCTTGAATATTGCAACCTTGACCTTGGAGTTTGACCTACTTTTAAAAAACTTAAACCAGGCATATATATCACGTCCTTTTACACCTACAGCCTTGATATTTCACACATGGACACCTCCAACCAAGACCTGTCACATTTGACCATGACCTTGACCTTGGCATTTGGCCTACTTTTAAAAACTTTAACCTGGCCTATATTTCATTTTACGTTTACATATCGTCGGTGCTATGACAAAATGGCGTAACAAATTAGTTACGCCATTTTGTCAATTTTTTTTTATAAATGCTTTCTACTAAGTATGTAGGAGCGCATATCCTGTCAAAACGGCGTTTTTCTACACCTATTAGAACCCTTTCAATTATCATGTGACAAAATTGCGTAACTCGATTTAGCTGACAAAATGGCGTTATACGTAGACAAATTTACACGAGAGTAATTATCTAATAGTGAGTTACGCAATTTTGACGGCATATTTTTTAACATTTTTTAAAACGGCAAAAACGTTTTTGGCTCTCCTGAAAAAAATGGTTTTCGAGCAAAATTTCTATTACGCCATTTTGTCATAGCACCGACGATATACAGCCTTGATATTTCACGCATGGACACCTACCAAGACCTTTCATTTTTGACCATGACCTTGGACCTTAATACCTTGACCTTGGACTTTGACCTACATCAAATGTAGGCCCTTGAGGAGGCATATATGTTTTACAAACATCTCTTGTTAGTTTTGCATCAAGCAGAGTGTTTGTATGTTCAAGCATTCAATTTATAGAGATAGCAATGAATGTATAACGCTTTAAGCCTTTCCAAACAGCGAAAACTGATACTGAGCCCATTGGAAAGCTGCTACAGAAGACAAAATGTGGGATATTGATAAAAAATGAATTTTGTGTACTTAATAGAGCAGAAAGTATTGAGGCAAATAGGGAAAATGCTGTTTGGGAAAGGGGTTAATATTTGGTCAGGCACTTGCAAGTACTTGCTACCAGGCAAATAATCATTTCTAACAATGTACAATAGAATAACAATATTTGCTGCTTTATAGATCTCCATTTCAAGTAGCAACTCTTAAGAGAGCAGCATGTATCATTATCAGACTTTACCTAGGTGCAGGCTGATATAGAAACCTAATATACTCTTGGAATAGTTTAAGGGCCTTTTTCGGTTACTGAATGGAGGACTTTAGCATAGGTTTGCTCAATTCTGTCCTGTCTATCTTACAGTCTGTCACACTTTTTGTGCGGACAATATCTTCTTTACCACACTTGCTAACAAAGTAATTACTTTATACACTCATAGAACACACTGTGGTGAAGGGTCTGTCATGTACAAGAACAGTGTCCTTTATTGAACTGTTTTTGTAGTTCAATGGTGGACTTATATTGTATCCCAATATACTTTTGCATATCCACTTGTTAATCTTGTTCCTTGCAGCAATATGCCAATTAGAAAGTCTTCGTGTTTTGGAGGCATCCAGAAACAACTTTGGATTTATCCCACCTGAACTAAGTAGATGTTCGAACCTTCGAACCCTGGCTTTAGACAAAAATTCTCTGCGATCCATTCCTCGCCATATATGTAGACTACAGGAACTAAATGAATTATCATTGTGTGGAAATAAACTGACTACTGTACCTCATGGTAAGTTGGTTATCCCCTTCCCAAACAAGACCTGAGGCACCTTCTTTAGAGCGACATTTTTAAGATATCTTGAGATTTTTTTAAGATCTTTGAACCCATTCCCACACAATGACATTTTCTGACTCCCTACAAGATAATAGCTTAAGAAAAAAATGTGGAAAATGAAGAAATTCCTTTCGACAAGCAATTTCGTCATTTCCCACAATTTCATCTACCCCCAAAGTCTTAAATTTTCAAAGTTTCACCATATTGAAAATGTCATCTGCAAATTCCTCCAATTTGGACCACCCTAAAATTTTGTTGTGTGGTAATGTTTTAAGATTAAGCTGCTCAAGGGGATTACTCTATAACTCTTATCGAACCCCTCCATCCTTTCTGTAGAAACAATAATTATGAGAGGGAATTGACTGAATTATTCGGAATGCTCCATAATTGATAAACCATGGGTTCCAAATTGTATATTGTATGGAGCATTTGGAAGACCTCGGTCAGAGTATCTGTCTTTAAAACATTAAAGGAAATGATTTGACCTTGAATTTGTGACCCACATCGGCAGGGGTATTATTCCGCTTTGCGGCAGATCTTGTTATTTAATTACAGGATTATGGAGGTTAAAGATGCTAACATCACTGAACCTGGATAACAACCCACTACTGGTATTACCTATATCATTATACAGAATTACTTACTACTATGTTGGCCTGTATGGGTGAGTTAAACGTTTCCCAAACAACAAAATGTAAGGGTGCTCCAATTCCAAAGATGCTGCAGATGACAAAATAGATGATGTAAAGATATAAATTGTGTAGAATATAGCATAGAAAACATTGAGGTAAAAGTAGAAACTGCTGTTTTCCCAAACCAATTCTATTAATTGCGTCAGAGCCAGGTCTTGTTTGGGTGAAAGGCTTAATTACGGTTACTTTACATGCCGGACAGACACGCCATGGTCTAGTGGTAGGATTCGGGACAGAAGGGTCCTGGGTTCAAATCCTGACGGTGCCTTGGGAATTTTTCTGAGCAAAGAAGTTATCCGACATTGCTCCTCTTCACCCAGGTGTATAAATGGGGACATGGAAGAGTTGAAAGCTAAAGTTAGGTGGCTGCCAGAGGCACCGACTGTAAACAGCCAACTTGAAATTTGATGATGGTAGGGTAAAGTGGAAAGTCTGTAGTATATAATTTAGTTTTGTAGATTTCAGACTTAAAGCTAAACTTAACGTTGTTAAAAAATACAAAGTTGAACATAGATGAAAATGGTTAGTCCAGTCAGGATACTGTTGTTCTGTGTAGCAAATCTAAAATTGTTCAAAGTCCATATTCAAGGTCGAATGAGGCATAAACAATGAAAAATAACTACATAATGTTTAAAACCACCTTTACATTACTAGATTTGACTATCAAATTATGACTGTGAAACATGTTTTTATTCCAATTGGCAAGCGTGTCGGCCATCTTGCTTTTGTATAGGGTTGTTGGAAATTTGGTTGGATTTGAATAAAACAAGGTAATTTTTTATTTCAAAATTATACTGAAGTGACAAACAATTGATTTATCTTTCTATCAATACCATTTTTAGATCGTGATTTCGATTTTAGAGATAGTAGATTGAGGGCTAAACCCCTACTTTTTCCTCCATGTAGGAAGTGCTATAGACAAAATGGCGGATATGATAAGACCTGGCATCATGACATAGATAAACATATGCCATGGCTTATAAATAGGACTAGAAAAAGGTCTGATATGCATATGTACAGTCTGATCAAGATCCATTTTGTTCTCTTATAGCTTCTTCATTAGCTTTTCCAAATGTAAGTTTGCAACATGGAACCTTATGAGACTGCATTTTACCACAGGCTGATCTGGAAACGTGGTTTTCTGAAATGCTATTAGGCCCTTTTTCTGGATTCTGGCAAGGCCGTGGCCATGGCGCAGTTGGTAGCGCATCTGCCTTTCATTTGAGAGGTCCCGGGTTCTATACCCGGCCGTGGCAAATACCCTTACTGACAAAAATGTCACACATCAATGGTTTGATATCGTGAACCTATGTGGGGGAGCAGGGTGTTGTGGTAGTACTGGTATGAGAGATGACAGGAATCCATGGTTAGGTGCTCCAGCCGCCGCGATATGACCTTAGTACTAAGTTGAAAACGGCGTAAAACCCCAATAAATCAAATCTGGATTCTGGTTCAAGTAAATTTAAGTTATTAACAGGACCTAAGCTAAGCTGTCGAACATACAAAACCAGAGGCGCGTTCTTTAGAGCGAGATTTTTTAAGATTTCTTAAGATGTTTTTGATACAGCGTCTTTGAGACCGAGATTATAAGCGAGGTGTTCTGAATTTGCCATACTTCATACAAATGACATCATCATGACGTCATTTGTATGAAGTATGGAGCATTCGGAACTCCGCGGTTTATGAATCATTCGGAACTAATCGGTCAATTCTCTCCCATATAGATTCTACAGAATTCCGAAAAAAGTATGGAGCAATGGCGGCTCGCTGTGATCGTCTTAAAGATCTTGCTCAAAAGAGCGCTTTATCCTAAAACACCTTAAGAAATCTCAAGATATCCCAAGAAATCTCGCTCTAAAGAACATGGCTCAGTTCTTGTTTTGGGAAAGTTTTAATGTTTGTTTATCGCTTGTTTTAGGTGCATCCCATCCCATACTGTAGAGTATATCAAGAGGAATATCCACGATATTTTACCTCCAGAAATTGATGAAGTTTGTATAAAAGGAAAGAGTTCCGTCCCTTGTTTACAGGAACTAGCCATTAGACAAATAGCAAGGACTGGTTCCAATACTGGTGAGAATGGTTCTTTACACAGAAACACTTTATAATTAACCCTTTTCAAAAATGACACAATTATATACTGCTCTATTTGGAAAGGAGTTGCAAACAATGGGTTATGGTTCAGTTCCTGTTATGTGACAATTTGATATTCACTCAATATTAATTTCTTCAGCGGCATCATAATTTTTCTACGGCAGAAAATATTTATCATTTTGGCATTGGGTGCGTTCAGGGTTCTCCCATCGGTAGCCATCGGTGCCGTTGGTAACCATCGGTAGCCATCGGTAACCGTCGGCATACCGATGGATATTTTGTTGGTTACCAATTGTCCCGAGAGTAGACAAGTCGGGTAGCATCGGTAGCCTCGTTTTCATTACAGTAAGATGGCGGATAACAATCCAAATACGGCGATTCTAATCATATATTTTCTTCAATAGCAAGCGAATAGCATTCTAACCGTTCTTGATAGAATTTATTGTAATAGTTAAAGCTTCAGTTATTTTATTTAGCCATTTATTTCTGAAAATATCTTTTTATTCATAATTTTTGAAAACGAACGATCACTCTGCGGGGAGAATACGCTCTTGGTAATTGATTATCCGCCCTTTTTAACCGATCGGTACAATTTTCGTTCAGAGTTTATTGGTTGCCGACGGTGCCATCGGCCACCGATGGTACCATCGGTAGCCGATGGTAAATACACTCGGTTACCGATGGGAGAACCCTGAACGCACCCATTGTAACCTAATGACTTAATACGTATAAATGAAAAATACATTTGTCACAATGTCAATTAATTTGTAAATCAACCTTGTTTGTATTATGGATGTTGACATATTGAACATGAAAGTTAACCATTGTTGTTTACCGCTCACATTGCTCTATTACAGACTACAGAGAGAGTTTACCCTTACCTTCATTATGGATTGAGAAACTGGTAGAACCAGCAGGATCATGTGATCGATGTTACGAAGAGATATTTATTTCCGCGTTCCCTGTGGTGTATGAAGACACGTCGGATGACATTCAGTATTATAGACTGTTTTGTTCTGCTGCTTGTTTAGACTTGATGCCAAATGATAGTGTCTTGAAAACTGTCTTTCCTATATATGATGTTGGATGAAAGTTCAGTGAATTTATAAACATTCTCCAAAACCTTATAGAAATTGCTTGGGAAAACATTGAGACAAAAGATGAAAATGCTGACATTTTCTTCTTTTACCTCCAAAGTTTCTTTGCTATGATGTACACAAATATCAAAGTATTTGAAATTGATTTTGTTGTTTGCAGCAGCTTTTCAAATTGATACAGTCTGTATATTCGCTGTTAGGGAAAGAGTTATCGCTGTGGATAATCAAGTGTTACAATATTTTCAGAAAATCTTCAATAATTTTGTAATTACTGAACAGATTTGAATTCGGTTTGAAGCAGAGAATGTGGACAGGCGCCATGCATTAGATGGATGTGGTTGATTTTTGAAAATCAACTGATAAAAAAGTTATTGAAGATAAACCAAAATTTTGGTTTATCTTCAATAACTTTTTTATCACTTGATTTTTCAAAAATCCAACACGTCCAGCTTATTCCTGGCATTTTCCAACCTTCTCTGCTTCAAACCGAATTAAAATTGGTCAGGTATTAAAAAAAGATATTGACGATTATCGGAAATTCTGAGTCACTTGATTATACATATTGGTTATGTGACTGATCAAAAGATAAACCTAGCAATGAAAATGATAGGCATTTCTGTCTTTTTCCATCTTGTTTGACTTACTACTAGGGATGACTATTGCAGGCCAAAATGACTATTGCGATAGTATTGCTATTGACCAAATTGCTATCACGATAGTATTGCTATTGTAGGTTGCTATTGCAATACTATTGCGATACTATTGTTATATGCTTTAAGTGCTATAAATAGATATTTTTTCATTAAAAATCACATTTCCTGAATATCTTACATATATGAATTAATTTGCAGAATCATTAAATAAATAATCTGAAGGAAGAGAGTGACATTTCATGATTTGAGTAGCCTGTCATTGATGTCTGATATTCAAAAGACAGATTTTTAGCTAAAATTAGACAATGTCATGTGACAAATTGCTATTTTAGAACTATCAAAACTATTGCGATAGTGGAAACCACTATTGCGATACTATTGACATTGCCAGTTGCCTATCACGATAGCACTATTGCAGAGGTCACTATTGCGATATATCGATAGTACGATGTATCGTTACATCCCTACTTACTACACATTCATCATTACTTATAAAACAAGAGGCCCAGGAGGGCCTGAATCGCTCCACTGGTTAATGTGGAAGAATTATCCCATGATTTCTTGTAAGCCTTACACAGCGGCAGCCAAATCTTGATATTTGTGAATAAATTTTGAAGAGAGACTCAAAGAAAATTCTTGCAAAGTTTGGTTCAAATTGGCCTGATGGTTGATTTTTAAAGAATTTTCTTATGATTTCATTAAGTCTGACAAGCCCCTTTCTCCCTGCCACGGCCACATTTTTTTTGACAAATATAAAAAATTTGTGAACAAATTTTAAAAAGAACGACTAAAGGCACATTCCTGCAAAGTTTGGTTCAATTGGGCACACTGGTTGAGTTTTTAAGAATTTTCTTACAATTTCTTTAAGTTTGATAAGCCCCTTTCTCCCTGCCACAGCCACATTTTTTGACAAATGTAAAAATTTGTGAACAAATTTTGAAAAGAATGACTCAAGACACATTCCTGCAAGGTTTCGCTCAAATTGGCCCAATGGTTGATTTTTAAAGAATTTTCTTATGATTTCTTTAAGTCTGATAAGCCCCTTTCTCCCCGCCACGGCCACATTTTTTGACAAATGTTAAAATTTGTGAACAAATTTTGAAAGGAATGACTCAAGGCACATTCCTGTTAGGTTTGGTTCAAATTGGCCCAATGGCTGATTTTTAAAGAATTTTCTTATGATTTCTTTAAGTCTGATAAGCCCCTTTCTCAATGCCACGGCCACATTCTTTGACAAATGTAAAAAATTGTGAACAAATTTTGAAAAGAATGACTCAAGGCACATTCCTGCCTGGTTTGGTTCAACATGGCCCAATGGTTGATTTTTAAAGAATTTTCTTATGATTTCTCTAAGTCTGATAAGCCCCTTTCTCCCTGCCACGCCCACATTTTTTGACAAATCAAAAATTCGCGAACAAGTTTTGAAAAGGGTCACCCAAGGAACATTCCTGCCAAGTTTGGTCAAAATTGGCCCACTGGTATAAGAGGAGAAGATGTTTAAAGAAAAAGTTAACGGACGGACGGACGGACGGACGCACGGACGCACGACGGACACAACGCCATGACAATAGCCCGCTGGCCTTCGGCCAGTGGAGCTAAAAACTGTTATAATTGAAAAAATAAAACAGCTAAGCTAGTATAAATTGATTTTCACTTTCAACAAGAGCCGTCAGAGACGGACAATGCTCCCCAAATAAGGCATTGACAGAATAAATGTATGCATGGAGAGCAGTTTATTGTCAAGGGCATCTGATTTGCTACTCAAATATGAAATTTAATCAAATTCTGACCATTAGACTATGAGAAATAAGAGAAAAAGTGTATTTGACCTTAAGTCCCCTTTTCCCATGACGAGGCCTCAAATCCAAAAATGGTGAAAAGTACATCTGCAATTTGTCATAGGGAGTTCACATGGTAAGTTTCATTTGATTTGGCCCAAGGGTTATGGAGAAATCGCTTCGGACAGACGGACGGATGGACAGACAAAGCGGCAACTATATGCTCTCCCTTCGGGGAGCATAACAATTTGGGTATCATAAGTACTATAGTCTGGTCCTGATATCATGGCACATGTTTACAAAACTTACCTATATCACGGTGGATAATCACGTGATGCAACAATTTCAGAAAATCTTCAATAACTTTGTTAATACTGGTCTGATTTGAATTCGGTTTGAAGCAGAGAAGGTGGACGGACGTCACACATTAGATGAATGTGTTGGATTTTTGAAAAATCAACTGATAAAAAAGTAACTGAAGATGAACCAAAAATTTGGTTTATCTTCAATAACTTTTTCATCAGTTAATTTTTCAAAGATCTATCACATACAGCTTATTTCTGACATTCTCCCAACTTCTCTGCTTCCAACCGAATTCAAATTTTCTGAAATTCTAAGTCACGTGATTAACCACCGTGTATATGTAAACAAACCAATTGTCAAATTGCAAACTGCTCTAATTTTGCACGAGATGGTTTGAATTTTGGCCCTATAACAAACAAATCTATTTAACCCATTACCAAATGGCAAAATTTTTGACTGGTCAAAATTCCGATGTTGCAGACAACAATTTCAAGTGAATGAAAATTTAAATGTTTTGGTAGAAAACAATGTGGGAAATTGAAAATATTGCTTGTTTCTCAATTTTCCATGAAGTTTTCCAAAGCCTTTACCTTGTGCCAAAAGGGCATATCTGTGCGGGAATGAGTTAAGAGTAAAGAGTAAAGACAAGTCTTAATTGAAGATGATTTGTAAACGGCAAAATAGATGGGTTCAAACATCACATAATTTGGATATTAAAGTATGCAATCATTGACACGGTACGGAAACTACAGAGACAGAGCCATTGGCTCTGCCGCTTAAATCCTCTGGGGCGCTTCCGGCCAAGTGTGGCTCTGTCTCTGGGGTCGCGATTTTTTGACAAAAACAGGTGAGTGTTCAACTTTGTTGTTCATTTATTTTCTCCTGGTGCTTAAAATCGAAAAACCAAGAATGTCATGCTCCCCTAAGACCATTTATCTGCCTGTTCTAATTCTGTGGGCTTCAAAGTCGGCAGGGTTTTCACAGGATTATTGTCGTCGTGGGTCGACCCTATGTGATTTTTTCTTGTTTACATCATGTATTCATGTACGTTTCAACGGTAAATAGCCAATTGCTGCAGCCAAAACATGTGATATACTAATCGAGGGATAATCTCGATCAGACATTGCTTTCCCATGTAACAAAACCTTAGAAATGAATGGCAAACGTAAAGTTTGAGCAATTTCTATCGGTGGCTCTGTCTCTGGCGGCTGGCTCTGTCTCTGGTGGCTGGCTCTGTCTCTGTGTGCTTGGTGAAAAAAAAATCTATCACAAAATTCACGTCGAAGTAATTTACTCAAACACTGAATTTGTGTATATTGTGTATGGCGAATGGTTCAGTCACCGATTAAACCCTTTGCAAAACATCGAACATTCAGCGTTGTTCAATTTCAAAGCTACAATTAAACAATGTCCTTTGAATGATCAAAGATCAGCGAGTCTAAATTGATTGAAAAGGGATATCGATTTATGTAAATATGTGACTCGGAACTGAACATACTGTGATAAAGACATCGTACTATCTGGAGACAGCTACTGAACCGCGCAAAATGTGCCATTATTCGCTTTTATTCAGTGGGAAACATGCTTCTCTTCAATTTACATGTATTGGAATATACACTAACCTTTCGTCACGGCTCATGATTCTATGTAGTACTGTACTTAAGGCGACAAACTGGGTGTTGACAAGAAACAATTACATGATGGGTAATCCACGTGATTTGGGGAAGGGTCCACACCGAAAAATTGTCTGTTTCAAGTATATTTTGTTCTACATCTCAGTTTAAACTCTGCGTATTTTGACGAGAAATTGCACCATACGTGCCATTGAGAGGGTCATTCCTGAACCTCTTTATGCATAGAATTCCATAGTTTCATTAAAATGCAACCAAAAACATTCATTTTGAGAAACCGTGGGATTTGATGCGGAGTGAGTTAGAACCAGGGAATGTTCCTCTCAATGAAGCGCGTGCGGTGCACTTTATCTCGTCAAAATCCGTCGAGTATTAGCTGAGAAAATACACAAAACAGACTTGAAGCAGACGATTTTTCGGTGTGAACGCTTCCGAAAAGTCAGGAGCCTGTTTCATCAAAACATTTAAGAAGTAATTTTGACTTAACAATGTCTTGAATATCGGTTAAAACAACAATCGCATAATCCAGGGGCTCGTATTTTCAACGATCTTACGACCAAGTTTTTGTATAAAATGTGTAACAAAACATCTGAGTGCACGAGAAATCAGATTGGACAAATCAGGTTTGTTGTTACAAGTAACTGCGCAAAAATTAAGCGTACGAGCGTTGATAATACGGGCCCAAGGTCTTGATAAATTGGCGATACGCGTTTCTTGTCCTAAACTTGTCGCAAGTCATCGGTAAGACAAAAAATATGTCTTAAAAATGAAACTGGCCCCTGTTTTTTTCTTTTTTTTTTTATTTTGCACCAGTATATCCGACATCTTTCCTTTCAATCCTTCACAAGCAAGACATTTTTCTGGTGCATTGCGAGAAAAGAAAATGGGTCATAACCAGCATTTTCATATTTTTTCTCTCACAGATTTCAATGATAACTATTACATATTTGATACTTCGGAGCTATGCGCAGATACATACATTTCTCTCTCATGAGGGGGGGGGGGGGAAATGGGGGGGCGCCCATCTGCATCCTTGCATGTCTGGACATCATTTTGAATTGGAGCAGTCCTAAATAAGATGTAAACGGAGGGCATGGGGTTGGGATGATAAAGCATTTCAGTAAAAAACCGCGTAATAGAGGAAAACGAATACACATTTTGTATGTTCGAACCCCATCATAGAAATCCCGGACCCGATATATAGTTTCACTTTCTTCTTTTGCATACTTAATGCCAAGCTGTCGTGAGAAAGTGCATATCAATTATATAAACGCGGTTATTTCTTAAAACATTTCTAATCTGCAGCCAGCCACACCACCACCACAACCATCATCATCGTCATCGATTCGTTCATCATCTGGCGTGCTAGTTCGCACAGAATCTCTCAACTACTCCAACGCACTAAACAATAGGCTGATACGCCTGTTCTATTTAAAAGTTTGCACTTGAAACTTGTTACAAGTTTGCACTTTGTGAATCATTATTCTACAGACAGTTCAAAGCGGAGCCAGCCGCCAGAGACAGAGCCAGCTGCCAGAGACAGAGCCACCGATAGAAATTGCTCAAACTTTACGTTTGCCAATCATTTCTAAAGTTTTGTTACATGGGAAAGCAATGTCTGATCGAGATTATCCCTCGATTAGTATATCACATGTTTTGGCTGCAGCAATTGGCTATTTACCGTTGAAATGTACATGAATACATGATGTAAACAAGAAAAAATCACATAGGGTCGACCCACGACGACAATGATCCTGTGAAAACCCTGCCGACTTTGAAGCCCACAGAATTAGAACAGGCAGATAAATGGTCTTAGGGGAGCATGACATTCCCAGTTTTTCGATTTTAAGCACCAGAAGGAAATAAATGAACAACAAAGTTGAACACTCACCTGTTTTTGTCAAAAAATTGCGACCCCAGAGACAGAGCCACACATGGCTGGAAGCGCCCCAGAGGATTTAAGCGAAAGAGCCAATGGCTCTGTCTCTGTAGTTTCCGTACCGTGATTGAGGTAAAATGCTGGTAATCGTCAATATCTGCTTTCTCTGAATGATTTCCAGAGGTTTGTACGGGATGTCAAAACCAGTTAATACCTGACAAAAGGATAAAGACTTCGAAATGAAGACATGGGTCGACTTCGAATCAGACGATAGCTCGAGCTATCCGGAACCATCATTGGGAACAAGTGCTGTTCTGTCTATTGAATTCTTCCCCAGTCTGAGTCAGGCAATCAAAATCTTTGTTTACCTCAAAACTGACTGGTCTGCTGTATTCTGAGTTCCAAATGACGTAATGGCTCGAATGGCTGGACCACACTTTTTCTGGTGGTCAGACTATTGCTGCGGAAATGACGTCAATAGCACACTATTGCTGTTCGATTGGAGCAATAGCTACAATAGCTCCATTTGGAATACCTCTATTTACAACTGTCCAAGGTAATCTAAATGCACTAGCTCGAGCTACAGTCCCAATGGAAGTCAGCCCTGGTTTTCATACCAAATGGAAAACATTGCAGCAAAGAAATATAATCAGCATTTTCTTCTTTTATCTCCAAATTTTCTGTGCTTTATAGCCTACACACTCTTTCCTTAACAAAATACATTTTGTCCCCTGAAGTAGATGCCAAACTGAACATAAAATAAGGCTATTTGGGAAAAGGTTTATCACTCAACCATTGAGGACCTGATGGAGATTCATCGTGGCAAATTTTGATTGAAACTGTAGCAGTTGCGCAACAAGAAACTGCTAACAAACAGGGATGGACAGCCAGGGCCATAACATAACACAATCCTTCAAAAATGTTGAAATGGGAAATGAATTACAAAAAAAGACCAAAGTTGAAAAAAACATTTACTTGTTTTTAATGGCATTTTATCCAAATAAACTACAATGTCTTGTACACAAATCTAACAATAGATGGCAGAGTTCATGACAGACACAAATTATAAATCGTCGCTTTTCAACAAAAACCTTGTAACTGCAGCTTGTTTTAAGCTGCAGTTACAAGGTTTTTGTTGAAAAGCATCAATATGCAGAGCTCTGGTAAAAGGGGTTGTCATACCTAAACAATCCTGGTTTTTATGTCCCTAATAGTAAAACTACTAAAAGACTTGGCTTGGATTTGATAGAAAATAATTTGTTGACTGAACCATGCTTAAACAAAAATTTAGACTAGTCAAAGTTGAAAGCTGCTGCAGATGACAAAATACTTTGTACACATTAAAGCACAGACAATATTGAAGATAAAGAATATGTTGACTATCAACATTTTCTTCTTTTTCTTCAATGTTTCTGACAATATCAAAATCAGGTTCTGTTTTGGACAGGGTGAAACTTGTCGAATGCAGCGGCCGTTAAACAGAATTTAAACATATCCTTGATGGGGGTCAAAACTTCAAAACTAAAGCTTGAAAAAGCTGGAGTTACAAGTTATTGATCTGCCGTCAATATGTGTATTTCATAATGCATAGCACATTATAAATTCTGTTACTGTATTAATCGATTCAACAATTCTAGATCCCCACTTTCATACAGCATAATCTTTATTAAAGATGTAGTGCAAAACTAGTGTAAGTCAGAAAATATAATTTATAAACCTTAATTCAGAAGAAACTTACAGTTTTGCTCAAATATAGCAAAATGAGTGTTTTATCAAATTAACTCTTTTCCATAATCGGCAATAATTTAGATTGTTCCATTTTGAAAGCTGCTGCAGGCCATAAAATGGTTGTCAAGAATAAGATTAATGAACTATCATAAAAATAGCACAGAAAATATTTAAGCAAAAGAAGAAAATGCTGATTATCAGAATAAAATGCTGATTATCAGCATTTTCTTTTTTTGCCTAAAAGTTTTCCTAATCATTTTCTCATAGACACATAAAAGAAGTCTTGTTTGGGAAACGAATTAATTTGATTATACTTCAAAGAGCCCTATTTTACAATGATGCCACATACATAAAGTAAAGAATTGCAATAACCCTAGTTAATATTCAATAATACAATGCCTTAGAATTACACAATGTATAACAGCCTTTAACATAGAACATTCATGCTCAACTGTCATGCAAAAATGATTAACCCTTCAACCCTTTCCCAAACAAGACCTGGTTTTGACATCCCTAAGAGAAATAATTTGGGAAAACATTGAGACAAAAGAAGCAATTTCTCCTTCTGTCACAATTTTTTTCATGCGATATCGAACACCTATTTCATCTTTATCAACATATGTTTTGTCCCTATTTTATCTATATCAACATATGTTTTGTCGTTGGCATTATCTTTAAAATTGGACAATTTTAAAAATTTTGCAGTTTGGAAAAGGGATAGATAAACAATCCATGGTTTCGACATCTCTCATAGAAAAAGCTTCAAGGGAAAACATTGAGGCAAAAGAAGAAAATGCTGATAATCAGCATTTTCTCCTTTTGCCTCAATATTTTCTGTCCTGTGCTGTACACCGATTCTGTCATCAGTATAGTAGATCTAATATCCATTTTTAGCCATGCAGTAGCTTTCAAATTGGAGCAGTCAAAACTTTGGCTTTGAATAAATGCTTGACCCTTTCCCAAACGACAAAATTTTAGGGTGATCCACTTCAAAAGATTCTACAAATGACAAAATGGATGTTATTACAGATAGCATTTGTGTGAAATATGGTATAGAAAATATTGAGACAAAAGGAGAAACTGCTGGTTATCAGCAGTTTCTTCTTTTGTTTCAATGTTTTCCCAAGCCTTTTCTATTAGGTACGTCAAAACCAGGTCTTGTTTGGGAAAGGGTTAACCCTTTACAAACAATTCATGGTTTTGATGTTCCTGGTCTTGAATGAAAGTCATGGAAAGTATTCAGAGGAAATATGAAATGTTGATGCCAGCAGTATTCATATTTACCATGCCATTTTTTCTTCTTTTCATAACATTTATTTTGTGGTTGGCAGCATGTTCAGATCACCTCAAATGTTTGTCTGGGTAAATCTATCATTTGTACAAATGGCTAATATCTAACGTCCATGCCCTAAATATTCAATAAAGAACAATACGAAAATGAGAAAAAAACATTAATCCATTACCAGATGACAAAATTTTGGACTGTTCCAATTTGAAATGTGTTTGCAGACAACAGTATCAAGTTGGTGAAATTTTAAAGATATTTCCACTTTGGGTTAAAAACATTGTGGAAATGAAGAAATTGCTTGTCAGCATTTTCTTTTTTATATCATTATCTTCTCAAGCTTTTTCTACCATGGACGTCAAACCAGGTCTCAGTCAAAACCAGGTCTCATTTGGTAAACATTTAACCCATTGCCAAATGGCAAAATTTTAGAATGGTCCGAATTAAAAAATATTATAGATGACAACTCCAAGTAAATAGGTCTTTGGGGGTAGAAAGCATCATGGGAAATGAAGAAAATGCTTGTCACAAGCATTTTCTTCATTTTCCACAATGTTTTCTCCAACCTTTTCTTAGAGGGCGTCAATGTTTGGTAAAAGGTTATATAAGATGTACGTGTATGAGGTTTTTCATAGAAAACGATAATAAGAATGGATTTTCCTATCAAATGATTCATGATAAAGCAGTAGAAAAGTAGTTCATCATTCAATCTGTATTTACACATTCACAGAATGCTAACTATAAAACAGACATGGGACTCAACAACATTAACATTATCATGGTGGATAACCATGTGAAACAACAGTTTCAGATAATCAATAATTTTGTTGATACGAGACAGATTTGAATTCGGTTTGAAGCAGAGAAGGTGGACAGACGTCATGCATTAGATGTATGTAATGGATTTTTCAAAAATCAGCTGATAAAAAAGTTATTGAAGATCAACCAAAATTTTGGTTGGTCTTCAATAAGTTTTTGATCAATTGATTTTTCAAAAATAAACAACCTCCAGCTTATCCCTTGCGTTTTCCCACCTTCTTTGGTCAAGTATTAACCAAAAATATTGATGATTTTCTGAAATTCCAAGTCACATGATTAACCACCGTGATTATAAAAATCAGAGCTATAACGATAAGACGGAGCCATTCCATTTAAAAAGTTGTAACTACAGTTTAACCCACTCCCAAACGCCACATTTTAGATGTATCTCAATTCAAGTATGTTGCGAACAACTATATCAAGTGAAGTAAAATTATCAGGGGGGTGTGGGGGTGGGTTGGGGCTCTTTCAGGCTAGAACTCATTGTGGAAAATGAAGAAATTGCTTGGCATAAGCAATTTCTTCATTTTCCACAACATTTTTCAAAAGACATTATTTTGCTGGGAGTCAAAAAGAGTTATTGTATGGGAATGGTTTACATAAGATATAGTTAGATTTTTTTGTCAATGGAATCGGTGATAGCACTTGATCAATTATTGGTGCTATTTTTTCATTCATTAAGTCATAACTCCATCTGATCTTGAGCTCTGAATAATCATTATGCAATCTTTTACACAATTTATACCTTCTAGTCTATAAAGAACAAATTCAATGTCCTAAAATTTCACTTTCATGATAGCCTGGCAGAATTTGTCTAGGCACATTAAAAAGAATTTGATTTACTATGTAGATTTTATCATGTAGAAAATAACACTTTGTGCCAAGTTTCAAATATATTCAATTTGTGGTAAATAAATTGTGTTTGTTAGTATGTTTTAATGCACTTTCGAGTATGAAGGTGCAAGTCATAATCATGATAATGAATAATGTAATACCGGTATTTTTAGTTCAAAGTTACAAAACACTAAGCAAATGGTATGTATTCCTTAGGCATGTATTCCTTATTCTCACATAATAAGTCACTGCAACATCAATCTAAATGGCTTTATCATGTCGAATCTGTATTAGTGCTGCAGTAACTTATCAATAGGAAATAGGGCCTACTCATTTAGACCATGCTTGAAAATTGGGATTCCTTCCTTTTGGGGTTTTGTGCCTCTTTCAATCGGTAAAGTCCTATAGAAATCAAGCCTCGTGATAATACTGATAGCTTCAACTCATGTCCATTTTGAAATTTCGTCATTTGGTAAAGAATTAGGGTGGATCAAAGTGTAAGAAGAAAAGTGCAAGACTATGAGCATGTATAGGCCTATGCCCTGAAATATGTCTTGCACATATCATGTATTGGAACCGACAACTGGACAATGGGCCCCATGGCTTTTGAGATAAACATGGATCGAAGATCCAAATTGTACACTTGTAGCTTCTATTATCGCCCTTGAGAACTAAAAGAGAGCAGCATAAATCTTAATCAGACTGCATCCCATGCACAGTCTGATCTCAAACCATGTTGACTGGAAAATGTCATAAGGACCCTGTTTATGGATCCCAAATCATATCTTTGCTTTTCAACAAAAACCTTGTAACTGCAGCTTGTTTTAAGCTGCAGTTACGAGGTTTTTGCTGATAAGCGACGACATGTACATTTGGAAAAATGCTGAACATGTTTGAATGATGAAAAAGCATACATACTGCACTACTTAACTAATGAAAAGAGATCCTAAGCACTGTAATGATAACCAGAATAACGAAAAACAATGGAAAAAAGAAAAAAAATGCACAAGTTTACCCGTCAAAAGTCTGACAAAATCCAGTATACCAGTCTGAACACCAGTCTTTGTACACTTTTGTTATTTATAACACTATAACCAGTCTGTACACTGTTACTATATATAGAACACATCCACTTGGGAGAATTCCCCTTTTCTATATATAGAACATATCCACTTTTTTGAGAATTTCTGTTTCTATATATAGAATAATGTTTCTGGTAAGTTACTCTATTCTAAGAATAGATTTGGGATTTTTCTGGACTATGAACGAAGGTAGATCAGAATATGACCTCGTATAATGTGGCTTTTTTGTCGCCTGACCCAGTTACGATGTATTTGTCATCTATAGAAATGTCACAACTCAGCACTGACGAGGATTCTTTTGACTGAAAATAAAGAATAACAAGTTATATAATAGTCTGAAATAGTCTAAGGATCCATGATGTGAAATTTGGGCAATTCTCTCATAATAACACCTTTTGATGCCTCCTATAAATAACGCTTTGGAACCATTGAAGGAAATGAAGAAATTGCTTGTGACAAGCAATTTCTTAATTTCCCAAGATATTTTCTATCCAGAGACCAAAATTGAATGTTAAATTTCATTCTCTTGAAATTGGCGTCTGGAACAACTTTGAATTTGGATCCGCCTAATATTTTTCCGTCCGGTAAATGGTTAACCAATTACGAGATAGCAAAATTCAGACTTGTCTAAAGATGATGCAGACGACAATTTCAAGAGAATGAAATTTGACATTTTTTGTGCTCACCCGCATAGATTAATGATTATCAAACCATTGGTGACAGATAATTTTGTCAGAAGAGATGTTTGCAGCAGCTGGGGATCAAACCCTGGAACTCAAGAGTGAGCGCCTGATGCGCTTCCAACTGTGCTATGGAGACAAACTTAAATTTCGCCAGCAAAATCTGTTATGTTTTGCTTGAGAGGTAGAGCATTGGCCTTGTGATCAAGAGGTTTCGACGATGCCAAGAAGCAGAGGTTGTTCTCTGGCTTTTCATTGGCCTACACACTTGGTAAGACGGATTAATCCAAGTTAATAGAAAATTGATGTAAAATAAATCAGTTAAGACCTGGAAAAAAGGTCCCTTATAGTATTCAAGACAACAAACTTTCAGGGTAAGCCTTTGCATAAGTGGAGTCCGACCCGATATGTTGCCTCTCTTGGTAGCTAAAACCACTGAAAATTGTGCGCATTGAGGCCAAAAAATATCGAAGGAAAAGGAGAAAATGCTGGTCACCAGCATTTTCTACATTTGCCTCAATATTTCCTCCAGCCTTAACTACCTGGGACATCAATACCAGGTCTTATTTTGGGAAATGTTTATAAAGTGTTATAAAAGTAAACTATATGTTACTAACCTGGAAGATACTAGCTCCGTAGGGTGTTCTCCAGGCATTCAGGAGGTTATCTTTACCCGTACTAACAAACCACTTGCCACAGTACGCAAACTTCAGGGACAGAACACATGACTCATGTAGGTGTAGCTGGTATTTGTCTGGCTTTGTATGATGTAACACTTCTACATTACTGCTCTCCATACTGTAGATACACATAGTTAGAAATACAGATAAGAATTAACAAGAGTGCCTGAAAGGCACTGATATCGCTCACCTGAGTTCTTCCTGTATTTGATTGTGTATGATATAAATTTTGTTGTGAACAAATATATAAGTTGTATCAAATTATTGTTAATAAAGTTTCATAATTTCCAATGAATGCAATGAAGTCACATTAGTATTCAATCATATTGCATGTAGTGACATCTTAAATATTGAATATCATGTGCTGTTCCAGTTTGATTTTTATAACCAAGATTTAACTTTTACAATTAAATTTTGAAACATCAGAATGATACATTACAAGCATTAATATGCTTAATATTTCAAGCCCCTCCTTGCCTCATCAACATTTATTAACCTGTCAAAAATTTACAACAAAGTGTTTGAAAAGAGTAACTCAATGAGCATTTTGCTATACTTGGTTTAAATTGGCCCCATAATTGATTTTTGAAGAATTTCTGTACGACTTTTTTAAGTCTGATAAGCCCTACCCTGCCACACTCATTTTTTTTTAACAAATCAAAAATTCACAAACAATATTATTGTTACAAAGAGTCACTCAAGCAACATCCCTGGTACAAATTGGCCCAACAGTTGATTTTTCTAATCATTTCTCCTAGTCGAATAAGTCCCACCCTGCCATGTCCACATTTTTTACGAATCAGAAATTTGTAATAAAAATAAAAAGGGGTACTTAAGGAACATTCCTGAATAATTTGGTATAATTTGGTCCAACGGTTAAGGAGAAGAAAATTTTCAAAGAATTGTTTAATGATTTCTCCAAGTCTGATAAGCCCCGCCCTGCCATGCCTACATTTTTTGACAAATAAAAAAATTCATGAACACACATTGAAAACAGTCACCCAAGAAACAGATCTGCCAAGTTTACTTCAAATTTGACCAATGGTTGATTTTTAAAGATTTTTTTCATGATTTCTCTAAGTCTGATAAGCCCCGCCCTGCCTGCCCACATTTTTTGACGAATCAAAAATTTGAAAACAAGTTTTGCAAAGGGTCACCAAAGGAACATTTCTGCCAAGTTTGGTAAAAATTGACTCATTGGTTAAGGAAAAGAAGATTTTTGAAGAATTATGTAACAATTTCTCTAAGTCTGATAAGCCATGCCCTGCCATGCCCTCATTTTTTGACGAATCAAAAATTTCTCGACACACAGTGAAGACAGTCACTCAAGAAACATTCCAGCCAATATTGGTACAAATTGGATAAACATTTGATTTTTAAAGAATTATTTAACAATTTCTCAAATTCTGATAAGCCCCGCTCTGCCACGCCCACATTTTTTGACGAATCAAAAATTTGAAAACAAATTTTGAGAAGGGTCACCCAAGGAACATTTCTGCCAACTTTGGTAAAAATTGACATGATGGTTAAGGAGAAGAAGATTTTTGAAGAATTATCTAATAATTTCTCTAAGTCTGATAAGCCCCGCCCTGCCACGCCCACATTTTTTGACGAATCAAAAATTTGAAAACAAGTTTTGAAAAGGGTCACCAAAGGAACATCTCTGCCAATTTTGGTAAAACTCGACTCAATGGTTAAGGAGAAGAAGATTTTTGAAGAATTATTTAACAATTTCTCTAAGTCTGATAAGCCCCGCCCTGCCTGCCCACATTCTTTGACGAATCAAAAATTTGAAAACAAGTTTTGAAAAGGGTCACCCAAGGAACATTTCTGCCAACTTTGGTAGAAATTGACTCAATGGTTAAGGAAAAGAAGATTTTTGAAGAATTATTTAACAATTTCTCTAAGTCTGATAAGCCCCGCCCTGCCACGCCAACATTTTTTGACGAATCAAAAATTTGAAAACAAGTTTTGAAAAGGGTCACCCAAGGAACATTTCTGCCAACTTTGGTAGAAATTGACTCAATGGTTAAGGAGAAGAAGATTTTTGAAGAATTATTTAACAATTTCTCTAAGTCTGATAAGCCCCGCCCTGCCACGCCCACATTTTTTGACGAATCAAAAATTTGAAAACAAGTTTTGAAAAGGGTCACCCAAGGAACATTTCTGCCAACTTTGGTAGAAATTGACTCAATGGTTAAGGAGAAGAAGATTTTTGAAGAATTATTTAACAATTTCTCTAAGTCTGATAAGCCCCGCCCTGCCACGCCCACATTTTTTGACGAATCAAAAATTTGAAAACAAGTTTTGAAAAGGGTCACCCAAGGCTTATTTCTGCCAACTTTGGTAGAAATTGACTCAATGGTTAAGGAGAAGAAGATTTTTGAAGAATTATTTAACAATTTCTCTAAGTCTGATAAGCCCCGCCCTGCCACGCCCACATTTTTTGACGAATCAAAAATCTGAAAACAAGTTAAACAAGTTTTGAAAAGGGTCACCCAGGGAACATGCCTGCCAAGTTTGGTTAGGATTGGCCTAGTGGTTAAGGAGGAGAAGATGTTTAAAGAAATTGTTGACGACTTCCGACGCACGACGCACGACGCACGACGCACGCCGGACACAGGGTGATCACAAAAGCTCACCTTGAGCATGTTGCTCAGGTGAGCTAAAAATGCAAGCTTTCATTTTATAGTTCATTACAACCGTGTATAATCACGTGACATAGAATTTCCGTTAATCTTCGATAACTTTGTCAATACTTGACCAATTTGAATTCGGTTTGAAGCAGAGAAGGTGGAAAAATGTCAGGAATAACCTAGACGTGGTGGGGTTTTGAACAAGAGGCCCAGGAGGGCCTGAATCGCTCCACTGGTTAAAGTGGAAGAATTATCCCATAATTTCTTGTAAGCCTTACACAGCATCAGCCAAATCTTGATATTTGTGAATAAATTTTGAAGAGAGACTCAAAGAACATTCTTGCAAAGTCTGGTTCAAATTGGCCTTATGGTTGATTTTTAAAGAATTTTCTTATGATTTCTCTAAGTCTGATAAGCCCCTTTCTCCCTGCCACGGCCACATTTTTTTGACAAATATAAAAATTTGTGAACAAATTTTAAATAGAACTCTAAAGGCACATTCCTGCAAAATTTCGTTCAATTGGGCACACTGGTTGATTTTTTAAGAATTTTCTTATGATTTCTTTAAGTCTGATAAGCCCCTTCCTCCCTGCCACGGCCACATTTTTTGAGAAATGTAAAAAATTGTGAATAAATTTTGAAAAGAGAGACTCAAAGAACATTCCTGCAAAGTCTGGTTCAAATTGGCCCTATGGTTGATTTTTAAAGAATTTTCTTATGATTTCTTTAAGTCTGATGAGCCCCTTTCTCCCCGCCACGGCCACATTTTTTGACAAATGTAAAAATTTGTGAACAAATTTGGAAGAGAATGACTCAAGGCACATTCCTGCCAGGTTTGGCTCAAATTGGCCCAATGGTTGATTTTTAAAGAATTTTCTTATGATTTCTTTAAGTCTGATAAGCCCCTTTCTCCCTGCCACGGCCACATTTTTTGACAAATGTAAAAATTTGTGAACAAATTTTGAAAAGAATGACTCAAGGCACATTCCTGCCAGGTTTGGCTCAAATTGGCCCAATGGTTGATTTTTAAAGAATTTTCTTATGATTTCTCTAAGTCTGATAAGCCCCGCCCTGCCACGCCCACATTTTTTGACGAATCAAAAATTCGCGAACAAGTTTTGAAAAGGGTCACCCAAGGAACATTCCTGCCAAGTTTGGTCAAAATTGGCTCACTGGTATAAGAGGAGAAGATGTTTAAAGAAAAAGTTAATGGACGGACGGACGGACGGACGCACGACGGACACAACGCCATGACAATAGCCCGCTGGCCTTCGGCCAGTGGAGCTAAAAATCAACTGATAAAAAGTTATTGAAGATAAAGCAAAATTTTGGTTTATCTGCAATAACTTTTTTATCAGCTGATTTATCAAAAATCAACCACATCCATCTAATGCGTGACATCTGTCCACCTTCTCTGCTTCAAACCGAATTCAAATCGGTCCAGTATGTACAAAATTATTGAAGATTTTCTGAAAATATTGTATCACATGATTATCCACCATGATTACTCTCATTTTGTAGTTTAGAAAACCCTATAGTGTGGATACTCATCTGTATCATCTCATAACAATTCAAAGTTATCAAGATGTGTTTGCGAAATACAAATGTCCCAAAAATGGCTATTGTTTCTAAAACTATAACCTTGATAGTTAACCTTGATCTACATAAATGACCATAAGTTTGTAACTAAAAATAACCCATGTGTTGTTTGTTTTCAATACCAAAAAAGTTAGTTTTCAGGATAGGCTTCGTGTTAAGTTGATAAGGATTAAAGGATGAGCTTTAGGAAAACCATATTGCATGGAATTTAAGACTAAATCAAACCTTTGATTACTATGTCAATAACCGCATGCGAAATCAACAAAAACAAACTGAGTAAACCCATTACCTACACAAGGATACCTTTTGACTCCCCACATTATAATGGATTTAGAAAACATGGTGGAAAATGAAACAAGAGTTGTCCGCGGACAACGTAGCTCGCCTATACGGGAGCTTGTCACAAAAACAGCTAGTTTTTTAAAAGTAGGTCAAACTCCAAGGTCAAGGTCACAAGGTCAAAGGTCATGGTCACAAATGAAAGGTCTTGTCAGGAGGTATCCATGTGTGAAATATCAAGGCTCTATCTATAATAGTGCATGAGATACAGGCCAGGTTAAAGTTTTTTAAAAGTAGGTCAAACTCCAAGATCAAGGTCACTAGGTCAAAGGTCATGGTCCCAAATGAAAGGTCTTGTCGAGAACTATGTGTGAAATATCAAGGCTGTATCTCTAATAGTGCCTGAGATATAGACCAGGTTAAAGTTTTTCAAGTGAAGACGCGACGGGACGCGACGCCGACGCCGACACTAGGGCTGTGACATTAGCTCCCCGGACATAAAGTCCCGGCTCGCTAAAAAAAACTCATTCCCCATCAATGTTTTCTATCACAAAATACCAAAACACTTTAAAATCCATCACTTTGAACTTTTCATCTGCAACAAATTTGAATTTAGATCACCCTAAAAGTTTGTTGTTTGTGAAAGGGTTCAAATATTACTGTACATACCCAACAGCTAACCAATCTCCAGTAGGACAATAACCAAGGGAGAAAATCTGTGAGGTGAAATCATGTTGTTGAAGTTGTCTACCCTGAAACAAAGATTTAAATTTGTATCATTGACCAGTGATGTTGCAAAGACAGGTGGAATCCCTAGTATAACAGTGTAAGGAACAACTACTCATCTCCAGAAACTTGTCATTGATTATGCTGAAAAGCCTTTTCAAACATCAAATCAAATGGCTTGATTCAAATCATTGCTTGCTTCTTATTGCTACCAAACATGGCAACATAAAAGTATGTAGATATGCAATTTTATTCTCTGACAGAGTTTTTACTAGTGAATTTTGTTGTTTTGAGTATCATGATTTTCAACGAGATAAGCCTAAAATATTTTTACCTTCAACAACATAAACCCATTTCTAAACAACAAAATATTGCTTTAATTTAAAAGCTGCTGCAGATCAAAAGACAGGTGTAAGTTAAAATTCTATTATAATACAATATAGCACAGAAAATGTTGAGGCAAAAGGAGAAATTGCTGATTATCAGCAATTTCTTCTTTTGCCTAAATGTCTTCCCAATCCCTTTCTATTAGGGAAGTCAAAACCAGGTCTTTTTGGCAAAGATTTAACCAATTACCAAATGGCAAAATTTTAAGATTCAAAGATTTTGCAGACAACAATTTCAAGTGCATGAAATTTAGATTTATTTGATCTTTTTAAGTAGAAAACATTGTGGGAAATGAAGAAATTGCTTGTCGCAAGCAATTTCTTCATTTTCCACAATGATTGCCCAAGGCATTATCTTGTGGAGAGTCAAAGAGTCACTGAGTGGTAATGGGTTAAACTTGCAATGCTAAATTATAGACATACTTCTCTCAGATCCCACGAGCGTACAGTATTATCTAGCCCACCCGTCCACAACTTTGTCCCGTCCGGCGAGATGTCGATACAGCTAGCCCCATCTGTATGGCCCTGGAACTGCCTGACTAGAGTTTGATTATGGAGATCCCAAACAGCAATGTTACCGTCACTACAACAACTAAAACACACTTTCGAATCTGGACTTATGGCGAGGGCATAACACGCTGGAGCACTCGACGTCAACTCTGCCTTGATACGCGGAGTTACCTGTAGAAGATATGGAATTTAATAAAGACATATGAGCCAGGATCTGGAAAAAGGTCCTTTAGGGCTTTTGAGCCCAACATGGTTCAAGATCAGCCTGTGTTTACACACAGTCTGATCAGGAGCCATATTGTTCTCTTACGGCTTCTTCATTGCCTGTAGCAACCGTATGAGAGTAGCATGTACCACGGTCAGACTTTATTCATGCACAGGATGATCTTGAAATATGGCTGTCTCAAATGCTATCGGGGACGTTTTTCCAGATCCCGGCTCATTATTATAAATATAAGGCCTTTCGTCTAGTCATGTTATATATGTTGAACATGATCCTGAAAGGGCTTTAAAACATTGTGACTTTCTGCAATACCAAGCATTAATTTTGCTAGTGGATAGAGAGGTAGATATGGCAGCTTTCGAATTGGAACAGTCAAATACTTTAACCATATGTAAAGGTTTGATTTAGGTACTAAACTTTACTGTAATGTTTACCAAGTTTGGTAAATCTTATTTTTTAAATGTTCTATGGATAATAATAATGCACTTACTGCAGCCAAGTCCCATATAGACAGTGTACTAGCCTCACCACCCACCACTAACGTCCGACCGTCTTGTAACAATTTTATGGATCGTATATAATTATCTCTTTGCTGAAAGAACAGAAATAGTGACTGGATTTATTAATTCTAAAGTGGAGCAGTTTAGATGAAACTAGTAAATCCAATTTTCCTTTCATTTCCTTAACTCTTTCCCAAACAAACCTGGTTTTGAGGTCGCTAATAGAATAGGCTTGGGAAAACATTGAGGCAAAAGAAGAAAATGCTGATAATCAGCATTTTCTCCTTTTGCCTCAATATTTTCCATGCTACAACATTCACATTTTACGCACTTGGTAACATTGATTCTGTTGTCTGCAGCAGCTTTCAAATTGGACCATTCTAAAGTTTCGCCATTTGGAAAATGGTTAAGACGGAAAACAAATAAGATTCTAACAGGTAAATGGATTTATTTATCTAAATGAGGGATACCAGTAGATTAGACTCACTCTTATATAATTCTACTTTCACTTTGTTTTGAACAAAAAGATCCAAAATGCAGAGAAATAAAAGAAATCTTGTTTTTTATGGATAAATGTTCAAGAGACTGACAAAAACATTAGAACAAGTCTAGGTTTACCTCTGAAAACACAATACCAGTACTTAAACACTTGTTTGTTTTTGATTGAGGTTTCTTTAATTAATTAAAATTGTAATGTGACAAGATGAATGAGAATATTCTGCCTAGCAGTAATAAAGTTTTAATGTCAATCATAATATTTCTGAAATTTCAGTGAAGTAAAAATGTATTGATGAAGTAACAACAACTTACGAGACAATCTAACTGTGAGATTGGACTCTTATTTCCTGGTTGACTAATATCCCACACTTTTACACACCCCTGTGAAATAGAAATATATCTTTACATTATATTTGTGTACAGACGAGACATTGTGAAATTACATTTGTTATCAAAGATTTGGCACAGCTCTATAGTCTTGGTTGTACATTTGAATGTTGGTAAGAGCATTTTGTTTTTGTTCCGACATGCAGTCTAAATTTAATTCTGACAGAGAAATTTCAAAGGGAGTTGTTAGAGTTTAGATATTGTGTAGTGTGATATAAGGTATAATATACAGTGAAAAACTTTATTGATTTGGTAATACATTCAGCAAGTAAACACAATGGTCACAAGTTCTATTACTAAAAGAGAACTACTAACATAGATTTTTTCAAAAACCTTGTAACAACAACACATCTGATTGAAAGACAAATAAGAATAGTAATTATTCGGCCAATCAGATTTGTTGTTGTTTCAAAAATGTTTGTAAGTTTGTTAGTAAAACGGGTCCACGGTTCATTGACCAGAGCAAAATATATTAATCTTGTTCATGAATGAGGGCCTTTATGGTATTTTTTACATTCATAAATCCAGATCAGCTAGTGTGCAGTGGAGTCTTATCATAATCCATGCTGCTTTCCTAAGTTTTTACAGATAATGCAGAAGCTTTCAGTGAACAGCATGGATCTTGATCATACTATAAGCAGGCTCAGGATGATCTGGATCTATGTTGTTTTAAAACTCTGTCAGAACTCTTTTCCAGATATTGTCTCTCATGTTTATTACACACCTTTCCCCCTGTGTATACATGTCTAGTTGGGTTACTAATAGTGACCGCACACACAACTTCACCGTGATTTAGCGTATTAATCTGGCGCGCATGGCGCGGAATGCCTGGACCAATCAGAGCATCCGCTGGAAATGGTACAGGCTGCATCTGTCCATCTGCACTTACATGGAATGAATAGGCTCTAAAATAGAAAGGGACAAAACATTGTTAACATTAATCCTTTCTTAACCCATTACCAGACGGCAAAACTTTAGACTGTTCCAATTTGAAAGGTGTTGCAGACGACAATATCAAGTGAATGAATTGTTACATTTTATGGTCTTTTTGGGTAGAAAACATTGTGGGAAATGAGGAAATTGCTTGTCACAAGCAATTTCTTCATTTTCCACTTAAGTTTTCCAAAGCCATTATCTTGTAGGAAGTCAAAAGGCTTCACAGTGTGGTAATGAATTAAAGGATAAAGTTTTAGGGTGGTCCAATTTAAAGGCTTCTGCAGATGACAAAATGGATGTTCTTTAAGATTGGATTTATGTACAATATAGCGTAATATTAGGAATGTTTGTAAAAGCCTAATACAGCATTATACAAATTGAGTTTCTAACCATAATAGCTTTCAAAAGCAGGACATTTTAAATCTGCTCCAAATACATTTCAGAGTCAATCTCTTTTGAATCAGAAAATGTGACCTAATTTATAATACAAAATTTCAGTTTGAGATTATCCCCTTTAGATATATTTTGGGATATACTCCCTCCGTATTTCTAAACTCATGATCTCCAAGATCTGTATGAAAACATTGCAGTTAAAAGTGACAACTTACGGTTTTCCGCCTGGAATGCTTCCATTTATTGCTGGTCTGGCATGGGGGAAATCCTGAAAAAAAAAAGAAATGTTAACATGGTCCTTGTTATGAGATTACGTACCTAAGATAAATTTATAAACAATGTTGCTGTAAATTAAACTTCTTTTTTTAAAATCAATATCACACATAGGGCTACCTTGTAATAATGTTGATAACTCAAAGTAGATCTTGATGTATTTAGCACATGAAATATGATGTTCATGCATTGTGCATGCTTTTTTAAACAAAGTTTGTTTTTGCTTTCGATGCCTATATAGCTAAATGTTGGTCTTAACTGATATGTGGTAAGAACTGATTGTCATTGTGAAGTCATATTCCTGTATAGAAGATTCTTCACATAACCAGTTTGACTTACATTAACATTTTGAAGGACATTTTACATGTTAAGACTAGAGTTATACAAGCTACCTACCATGGGAGCTCTAGGGTAAGAATTGAGGGCATTAGGAGAAATGTTGTTCATGTGAGATCCAGCATAGTTAGCAGGACTCAGATCAGACCCAATACTGTGACCAGACGATGGCATGAACGGATATCCACCTGAAATATACAAGGTCACATGTCAATGGCAATGAATTTTGTGCTAAAAAAGTCTAAGTTTACCGCAATCTTTTTATAAATCGTCAGTGTTGTTGTAAAATCTCGTAACTACAGCCACAATTAAGCTGTAGCTGCGGTTTTTAGATTTACTCCAAGAAAAGCTTTATTTTTTATCTAAATACAAACAAAAGCAGGAATTACCATTTTCCTTCAAATGACTCTTTCAAATACTGCTACTATTTCATTAAACATGGGGTTTTGTGTGTGTTTTTTCCAGTATTCATGCCTTCCAATTCTGTATTAATAAGGGTTTCTCCAAAGTGAATTGATTAAAACAAGAGGGCCAGAATGGCCCTATATCGCTCACCTGAAAGAAGTTTAAGACACACCCACTTTTTTGACGAATCAAAAATTTGCAAACAAATTTTGAAAAGGGTCACTAAAGGAACATCGTTGCCAAATTTGTTTCAAATTGGCCCAATGCTTGAATTTTAAAGAATTTTCTAATGATTTCTCCAAGTCCGATAAGCCACGCCCTGCCACGCCCACTTTCTTTGTCAAATACAAAATTTGCCTACAAATTTTGAAAAGGGTCACTAAAGGAACATTTCAGAAAAGTTTGCTTCAAATCCGACGATGGTTGATTTTTAAAGAATTTTCTTAGGATTACTGTAAGTCTGATAAGCCACGCCCACTTTTTCTGACGAATAAAAAATTTGCGAACAAATTTTGAAAAGTGTCCCCCAAGGAACGTTTCTGCCAAGTTTGGTTCAAATTGGGCCAATGATTGATTTTTAAAGAATTTTTTTATGATTTCTCCAAGTCCGATAAGCCCCGCCCTGCCACGCCCACATTTTTTGACGAATCAAAAATTTGCAAAGAACTTTTGAGAATGGTCACTCAAGGAACAATTCTGCCAAGTTTGGTTCAAATTGGCTCATTGGCTGATTTTTAAAGAATTTTCTTAGGATTTCTCTAAGTCCGATAAGCCCCGCCCTGCCCCGCCCAATTTTTTGACGAATCAAAAATCTGCGAACAAGTTTTGAGAAGGGTCACTAAAGGAACAATTCTGCCAAGTTTGGTTCAAATTGGCCCATTGGTTGATTATTAAAGAATTTTCTTAGGATTTCTCTAAGTCTGATAAGCCCCGCCCTGCCACGCCCACATTTTTTGACGAATCAATAATTTGCAAAGAACTTTTGAGAATGGTCACTCAAGGAACAATTCTGCCAAGTTTGATTAAAATTGGCCCATTGGTTGTGGAGAAGAAGATGTTTGAAGAAATTGTTGACGGACGGACGGACGGACGGACAGACAGACAGACGGACAGACGGACGACGGAGAGTGACCACAATAGCTCACCTCGAGCACAAAGTGCTCAGGTGAGCTAACAAGGTTATAATCCATACATTGAAAGAAGAAAGATAATTAAATGAAGAATATATGGTAATGAGACTGATTGACAAACAGAATGAAATCAGAATGAAATTAGAATATTAAGATAGATAGAGTAAGGTATGGCTGTCTAGAGGAATAGCCATACAAAGATAGACTGATATAGCGCAACAGATAAGAGGGGGTAAAGGCAGTCTACATATTTTATTTCAAGACCAATCCCTATCATGTTGTGGGTACCCATTTGAATCATTTCGATGAGACGATTCCAATGAGTACCCCCACCATAGGGCTTGATGAATATTGGAGTCTACCAGCTCTTATCTGAAACTATGAGAGAGACAGAGTAAGGTATGACTGGCTAGAGGACTAGCCATACCAAGGTGAGGAGGTTTAAGAACTGCACCAGGCTTCAGTGGCGCTGACGGGCCTGGAGTTGTGCTCCCTGAACTTGTCGGCGTCGCTGACTTGGGAACCGGCGTTGCAGCTTTCTCACTCTGAAATGATATAAGGTAAACAGAATATAAATATTAGATGATGTAATTTCTTTTTAAAAGCTATTTACAAAACATTTCTGTGAACAAAATGTGTTTGTTAAAAACCAATGCCATCACATTGTTTAAATGTTTAGTTTTCAGATAAACAGATGAACAGAAATGAAACAATATGCCCCTAATCTTTCTTTACAGGAGCATTTAAATATTCGCAAGCAGGCAAGGACAGCTTATCAGCATTTTGACTTGACAGAACTTTGTAAGGCCCTCTGAGTAAAACAAAATTCTTAATCAAAATTGTGGAAAACTGAAAAGATTACAAAAGACAACATTTAATCAAACAGGTACAAAGACAATAAACAAATGAATACGTACAATTATACCCACCTCCTTGTTATGTTTGACCGACGCCGACGACGAGTCACTACGCGGGCTCGCTCTCTCACGGTCACGCTCGTCTTTCTTGTGATTTTCTATAACTGAAGGTTTCATCTTCTCTCTCGGGGACAAATCACCGTTCATGGGGGACGTGTTGTCCTGAAAATAAGAAATTATATTTATTAATCCTTTATCATGTGCATTGTCAATGGATGAAGATCTGAGCATGCGAAGACCTGCAAAGATATCAAACATAGCAGCAGTGGATTGTGTCAAATAGTAACAAAATGTCAGTGACACTATTACAATTACAAAAGGATTGGTATGATTTTTCAAAATTATATTTTTATGTAGCCTAAACCCTTTCCCAAACAAGACCTGGTTTTGACGTCCCTAATTGATCAGGCTTTGGTAAATATTAAGGCAAAAGAAGAAAGTGCTGATAATCAGCACTTTCTCCTTTTGCCTTAATATTTTCTTAACTATTCTGTACACAATTCCTTTCATTAGCAACATCCATTTTGTCTTTTGCAGCAGCTTTTAAATTGGAACATCCAATAAATTTATTGTTTGGGAAAGAGTAAAGTTCATGCTTACCCCTTCTTTTCCCACATCAAGAACCAAATCTGTATCACTCTTCTCTCCATCACTTTCCTGTAAATACATGTAGATCAATATAAACATTTCATATCAAATTCAATTTTTCACAAATAATTCTTTATTTTCGAATATGGAATAACACATTCCAGTTCTAACAACTAGAACAGCCCAAAATTTTTGTTGTTCATGGAAAAGGGCAGATTGCAAAGTGGAGCAGTCGAAAACAGTAAAACTTTGTTATTTGAGAAAGAGTTAAGCTTGGTAAAGGATAAAAGCTGCACAAAACTTCCTCAGAGTGAAGACCTACAATTTCCAAATCCCAGAATGGGAAAATAACATGTAGCCCCCATACAGTAGAAACCGGATAATGTTTTTTTTTCTCTGGAAGCCAGACGTTTTGTAAACTAATTACAAATTATGTCACATTATATACAAAAATGTCTCACACTTTGGAGTTCCTTTTCCCTTCATAATTACAACCTTTATTTTTGTTGTAAGGGAAACAATTACAATTCATTGTAGTAAATCATGATATAAGTTGCATGCGTTATAAGAATAAAGGCAGTTTGGATTATATCCAAAATTTTCTTCAATCTATTTTCTAATCTATATGCAGAATTTATGATAATTCATTATTAAAGTACATTTTTTAACTCATTTGCACACAATCATGAATTTGTTTCGACATCCATTAAAGAAGAGGCTTGGAAAAACATAAGAGGCAAAAATTGAAATTCCTGATGATCAGCATTTCCTTATTTAGGCTTTGTTCTTTAACTTTTTCTATTGGATAAGTCACACCAAAACCCAGGCTCATTTAGTAAAAGGGAGACTCTTTCCAAAACAAGACCCGGTTTTAACGTCCCTTGTCAAGACAGCTATGAAAAGGACCGCAAGAAAAGAGAAAATGCTGATAACCAGCATTTTCTTCTTTTCTCTTACTAATTTTCATGTAAAGACAAACCTAATTCCCCACTTTTGGTACCATTAATTTTGTAGTCTGATCCACCAGCGAATTAACCCTTTTCCAAACAGCAAATTTTTAGGTTAGTCCAATTTGAAAGCAGATGCAGATGACAAAATGGAAACAACAAGAGTGCCATCGTCACAATATACGCCGCCACTTATAAAACTTGAGACAAAAAAATGACATTGACAAGGATTTATGAATATTCACTGAAAAACCTGTAAAAAAATTGTGTTCACAAAAAGGTTTTTATAAATATCCAGTGAAAAACCTGGAAGGAATTGCGTTCACGAGGCTAAAATATCATTAAGCCCCAGAGACTAAGATTCAAGGGGGCATAATTCAGGCAAAAATCAATGAACCATAAAATCCTTACTTCATGCACATCTACCAATTAAGGTAATAACATCCACCAAGTTTCAGTCCCAGAGACTAAGTTTTAAGGGGGCATAACTCTGGAAAAAAATCAATGAACCATAAAATCCTTCCTACATGCACATCTACTAATTGAGGTGATAACATTGACCAAGTGACATTAAGATCCAGCCAGAAACTTAGGAGGAGTTGCGTTGACAAGGCTGCAATTTCAATAAGCCCCAGAGACTAAGGTTGAAGGGGGCATAACTCTGGCAAAAATCAATGAACCATAAAATCCTTCCTTCATGCACATCTACCAATTGAGGTGATAACATTGACCAGGTTTCATCAAGATCCAGCCAGAAACTTAGGAGGAGTTGTGTTGACAAGCCTGCAATTTCAATAAGCCCCAGAGACTAAGTTTTTAAGGGGCATAACTCAGGCAAAAATCGACGAACCATAAAATCCTTCCTTCATGCACATCTACCAATTGAGGTGATAACATTGACCAAGTTTCATTAAGATCCAGCCAGAAACTTAGGAGGAGTTGCGTTGACAAGGCTGCAATTTCAATAAGCCCCAGAGACTAAGTTTTTAAGGGGCATAACTCAGGCAAAAATCGACGAACCATAAAATCCTTCCTTCATGCACATCTACCAATTGAGGTGATAACATTGACCAAGTTTCATTAAGATCCAGCCAGAAACTTAGGAGGAGTTGCGTTGACAAGGCTGCAATTTCAATAAGCCCCAGAGACTAAGTTTTTAAGGGGCATAACTCAGGCAAAAATCGACGAACCATAAAATCCTTCCTTCATGCACATCTACCAATTGAGGTGATAACATTGACCAAGTTTCATTAAGATCCAACCAGAAACTTAGGAGGAGTTGCGTTGACAAGGCTGTAATTTCAATAAGCCCCAGAGACTAAGTTTTTAAGGGGCATAACTCAGGCAAAAATCGACGAACCATAAAATCCTTCCTTCATGCACATCTACCAATTGAGGTGATAACATTGACCAAGTTTCATTAAGATCCAACCAGAAACTTAGGAGGAGTTGCGTTGACAAGGCTGTAATTTCAATAAGCCCCAGAGACTAAGTTTTTAAGGGGCATAACTCAGGCAAAAATCAACGAACCATAAAATCCTTCCTTCATGCACATCTACCAATTGAGGTGATAACATTGACCAAGTTTCAAGAAGATCCAGCCAGAAACTTGGGAGGAGTTGCGTTGACAAGAAAAGTGGACGGACGTACGGACGGACGGACGGACGGACGGATGGACGGACGGACGGACGGATAGACGGAGAAGATGACGCCAATATACGTCCGCCTCCGGCGGCGTATAAAAAGGTCAAATTTGCGAATAATATAACACAGAAAACATTGAGGCGAAAGTAGAGAATTCTTCTTTTACCCCATTGTTTTCCTTAGCAATTTCTATAAGGGACGTCAAAACAGTCTTGTTTGGGAAATGGTTCATCAACATCCACTTTCTTGTCTACTGCAGCATTAAAATTGGACCTGTCTAAAAGATTGTTGCTTGGGAAAGGTCAGTCTTTTTCTCCTTTTGCCTCAATCTTCTCTTAAGACTTTTTCTATACTCCTCACAAAAAGTTAAGCAACAAAAGTAATTCTCTCAATATTCTTTTTATACATGCGGAAATTTTTGCACAGATTTGTTTTTCGGACAGCCATATCTATGCTTAAACACACTTAAAAGAATACAGAATGTTATCGTCTCCAAAAACAGCTATCACGTGATTAGAACACACTCACCCCCAAAACATGCATGCAAAATGTGTCGCATATACGGATTTCAAACTTGGCATTAGCTCCGTATGTGCTTAAAACGCATCAATTTGACAACTTTGATGTCATCAACATTTGAATCATGCCAATACGTCACTTGCCTCCAATTGAAGTGGCTCAAATTGTTGGAATGCTACAGGGTGGGGCAACCAAGACTGCTGCTGCCATTCACTTTAAATTTCATCGCAGTATTGACTGAAGAGCAATAACCCGATACAATCAAACTGGACAGATGTCAGAGAGACCACATCCAGGTCGTCTAAGAGTAACAACACCTTGTGAAGACCGATATGTTGCAACCTTAGTCCGTAGGAACTGGCTTACAACGGCCAGATCGCTGGAAAATGATCTCCAAAGGGTGTCAGGAAACAGGATTTCCATCCAAACCGTGAGGAACATGTTTAACACAGAAGGCCTAAGGTCCTGGATACCACTTCAACGGATCAAACTTCCCCAAAAACATCGACGGCAAAGATTAATATTGGAACATCAACATCAAAACTGAGGGTCACTCGTTGGTGTCACAAATTTTTAACTGACTCGTCAAGATTCTGCCTCGATTCTAATGATGGTATGCCATGTGTGTGGAGAAACGGTAATGAACGGTTTGCCGACTGTAACATCGCTGAACACGACGAATATGAACGTGGGAGTTTGATGGTCTGGAGAGGTATCAGTGTTTGCCACAGAACAGAGCTGGTTGTCATCAGACGAGGTTCAATGACTGGTGTAAGGTGCATTTACGAGATCATCACGCCTGTTATCATCCTTCTGGCACAGTAAACAGACCCAACTGTTATGTTAATGGATGGTAATGCCCGTCCCTATCGGTCTGGAATTGTGACTGAAGTTCTGTGGACCAACAACATCAGACATATAGACCGGTATGCTACGTCTCTAGACCTTAATTCGATAGAACATGCATAGGACATTCTTTGAGGGCGTGTCTATGGTCAGCATGTTCGCCGACAGACTCTGGATGAACTGCAACTGGTCTTGCAGACAGAATGGAGGATCAATCCACAGTGGACATTAGACAGACAAATCTGCTTGATACCAAGGTGTGTTCGGGCGTGTGTTGAACATCGTAGGGGTCATACCAGGTACTTGATGCTCGATCATGGCCTGAAGTGGCCAGAAAACAACTTTTTACACATTCTGAACTGCCGGCGAGTGACGTTTTGCACCATTGTTTCGTCGGGACGGTTTTCGGGGATCTGTAACTGTGCTATTGTTTGAAGATTTTCTCAATCATTTAACTTAATTTGTGTAATAAGACCCCAACTTTGTATTGCATAAAACATAGATCATTAGATGTGATAAAGCACGTTTGAGAAAGAAAAGCATCTTTGTTGCTTAACTTTTTGTGAGGAGTATATAATGATATTAGAGCCAGGGCTTAACGCCCGGTCACATGATTCTGTGTCCATATCGCATCTACATCACTTCCAAAATTCAACTGCATGGGTTGCCTGTTTTGGACTTGCTCTGGCCATGATGTGGATGCCAAATGGTGTATGTGACAAAACCTTTATCCCTTTCCCAACCAAGACTTGGTTTTGACGTCCGTAATAGAATAGGCTAGGAAAAACATTGAAACAAAAGAAGAAACTGCTGATAACCAGCAGTTTCTCCTTTTGTCTCAATATTTTCTATGCAATATTTTACACAAAATCCTACTTTAAATAACATCCATTTTGTCATTTGTGGCAGTTTTCGAAGTAGATCACCATATTTTCTTCCATTTGGGAAAGGGTTATTTGGTGGAGGATAAAGACTTACAGCTCCTTTATCATCAGGTCTACGTTTTTTGGCTGGTTCCGAGCTTGCCTCTGGGGGTGAATGACTTCGTGGTCTGTATTTGTCTCTGTCTGCGGGAGAGGCTGAGGATCTCTGGAAATAGAAAAAAATGTTCATTAAATTTTATTATGAAGTTAGATATCAAAACTTTGTTACCAGTGGGAAAAGAATGCAGATGAGCAGCATTTTCTTTTCCTTAACCCACACAATGATGCTTTTTGATGCCCTTCAAGATTGATTCCCAAGAAAAGATTGTGGAAAATGAAGAAATTGCTTGTGACAAGTAATTTCTTCATTGTACAAAATGTTTTCTAACAGATATGCAAAAAATTGAAAATTTTCACCACACCATGAAATTGTTATCTGCAGTCTTGTAATGGGTTAAATTTTTACTGGAACACCGTTTCTGTGAATGAATCTTTTTTGAGTTTTGACTATAATATTCATGTTTGGGGAAAACTCAGGTTAACCATTGTGTTCCCTCCCTTGTTTTCCCAGATTTGTCAGTCAGGATTACCTCCCTTTCACCATAACCACTAATCCAGAATAATTATGCGTGCCTGCTAGACAGACAGAACAGCTTTCAACATAAATTGTATCTAATGCGATATTGATTTTCCCGACGCTATAATCCACGTACAATACAATCCTCACGGCTTCAGAAAGTTCACCGCAGAATTTCTGCCAGTCACATCTCTTTTGTTGTAGCGACGTTACATGAGCGCAGGGGAAAAAATAATACTGGCAGCCAATCACACGAGGATAACTGTTTTTTCGATAGTTTGATTGCCGCATAACGGAGGCAATGTTGGACTATAGATGAATTATAAGACGAAGCTGATAATCTCGGCAGGGGACGTGGAGAGAAAACTGTAACCCTCTACCAAACATAGCCTCCTATTTACAATATCATCGCTTTTCAACAAAAAGCTTGTAACTGCAGCTTGTTTTAAGCTGCAGTTACATGGTATTTGTTGAAGAGCAGTGATATGAAATTTTTCTTCCCCCAAATTTTAACCATTCCCTAGACAAAGAAATATTAATCCAAATTCATATACATTGAACAAAACATGTAATCCTAAACCCATTCCTAAACTGCGAACATTTGAACTGTTCCAATTTAAAAGCTGCTGTAGATGACAAAATAAATATTGACAAAGATAAGCTTTTCATACAATATAGCATAGAAAGTATTGAGATAAAGGTGAAAAAGCTGCTTATTATTATTTTCTTCTTTTGCCCAAACGTTCAGCTTTTCTACAAGGAACATTCAAATCAGGTCTTATTTGGGAAAAGGTTCTACAAAGTGTCAGAGTGATTATGTGAAAATCTAGTAATTGTTTCATATTTTGCAACTACTCATTTAACCCTTTCCCCAATTTCCCTAATAAAAAGGATTCTGAAACATTGAGGATGCTTATAATCAGTATTCATTCCTCTTGTCCCAATATATATCATTTGCTATATTGTGCACAAATCCTGTTTTAATTTACATCCATTTTGTAGCAGCTTTCAAACTGGTACCACCCATAAAATTCTGTTGTTTTTTGAAAGGGCTAAGTTCGTTACGACAATGGCAAAATCTAGATATAGAAAAGCGTCAGAAACATCATTATAATGATAGTCAAAGTTACAATTTTATCCCCACATTTTTTGTGCTACGCCATTAAGTCTCCTGGTTTCTAGAGTTATATGATGTAAAAAATTCAAAACGAGGAACACAAAATTCATTTACCAGCAAAAAATTAGATAGAAACTTGGGTAATGAACCAAATTTAAACTCTTTTATTGACCCTATCCCAAACAACAAAAATATTAGCCTAAGGTGGTTCAATTTGAGAGATACTCAGAAGTCGAAAAGAAGTATAATGTTGAAGAAAAATTTGTGTAAATAATAATTAATGAGGCATTTTCCTAATTTTCCTCATTTGCTTCAATGTTTTCCCATTTCTGTTGGGCCATCAAAACTAAATCTTGTATGGAAAAGCCTTGACCTGTAACTTAACCCTTTCCCAAACAAGACCATGATTTTGACCTCCCTAATAAAATATGCTTGAGAAAACACTGAGACAAAAGAAGAAAATGCTGATAATCAGCATTTTCTCCTTTTGCCTCAATATTTTCTGACTATATATTTTACACAAATTTTACCTTTATCAACATATTCTTTGTTATCAGCAGCAGCTTTCAAATAGAACTATCCTAAAATTTTGTCGTTTGGGAAAGGGTTTTAACTTGTACCTTGTTTTTTTTTTAATGGTTTAAGCTACTGACTTTTCATTTCAAATACCATAAAATTAATTGTCGTTTGCATGTGCTTTCAATTCGGATCAGCCTGAAATTTAGTCAAGTGGGAAAGGGTTAACCCTTTCCCAAACGACAAAATTTTAGTGTGATCCACTTCAAAAACTGCCACAAATTACAAAATGGATGTTATCAAAGATAGGATATGTGTAAAATTTGGCCCAGAAAATATTGATACAAAAGGAGAAACTGATGGTTATCAGCAGTTTCTTCTTTTGTTTCAATGTTTTCCCAAGCGTATTCTACTAGGGACGTCAAAAGCAGGTCTTGTTTGGGAAAGGGTTAAAGGGCAATTATCCATTTTCTGATTACACAAGGGTAATTGGAACTCATTTAGCATCTACTTTGTAATTTGAAGATTTGTTTGGTTAACATTATACCTACTTAAAATTATGTACCTATTACACTTGCCATTGGATCATAGTCACAAGAATTTTACACCTTAGAAGACATTCCTATAGCAGAAAAGACTTTGGAAAAACATTGAGAGACAAGAAGAAAGATAACAAGCATTTTCTGCTTTTCTCTCAATCTTTTCCATGTTTTGATAGGAGTATTTCGTACAAGCTCGGTGTGTGTATAAACATATGAATGTTAAGACATATCAAGGATCTATTATTAAATTGATAGTTCCATGACAGTTAACCCATTCCCAAAGAAGCAGATTTTTAGGCTCGTCATAAATTCAAAAATGGTCAAGATTACAATTTCAAGCGAACAAAATTTCACCTCATTTGGTCTTTCCTAGTAGAAAATGTTATGGGAAATGAAGAAATTGCTGGAGACAAGCAATTTCTTCATTATCCACATTGTTTTACAAAGCCTTTATCTTGTGGGCTGTCAAAAGGCATCATTCTATGAGAATGTCTCAGATAAGACAAGGTAGTAATACCGATATTAACCCTTTCCCAAACAAGACCTGGTTTTGACGTCCCTATTAGAAAAGGCTTGGGAAAACATTGAAACAAAAGAAACTGCTGATAAACAGCAGTTTCTCCTTTTGTCTCAATATTTTCTATGCCATATTTTACACAAATTTTCTATCTTGAATACCTTCCATTTTGTCATTTGTGGCAGTTTTTGTTCAAGTGGATTACCCTAAAATTTTGTCGTTTGGGAAAGGGTTAAGTATGAATCTCATATTAAAACCCATATAAGTTACATATAATATCCTCTCAATATCTAGAAAATATTTGTACCACAAACCACAATCTTCCTCATAGCACTTTGCAAAACAATTGTTTTGTCATTCACCTCCCCGTAAGAAAGACTTTGGAAAATATTGAGACAAAAGAAGAAAATGCTGATACCAGCATTTTCTTCTTTTGTCTCAATACTTTCAGAGATATGTTGTATGCCAATTTTATCTCTATCAATATCCGTAAACATCTGCAGCTGCTTTCAAATTACAGCGCCCCAAATTTTTGCAACTTGGGAAAGGATAAACCAATTCCAAGACAACAAAATAAAATTATAAATAAGAAAGATCAGTAAAACAAACATGCAGACAAGGAAAAGTGTATCAATGAAAATACCAAATCCACAAATACAGTGAAGACAAAAGGCTCGTCAAACCGAATATCCAAATGGATATATTGACCCAGCAAGGATTAGAAACCTCAATCCGTGGACTCACAAGTCACTGGTCAAGCTGAATTTACTCAGGTTACATTATGGGCGGATCTAAAGGGGGGGGGGAGCTTGGAGCCCCCCTGGAAAAAAATCTTAGGCTTGGACCCCCTTGGAAAAAATTCCTGGATACGCCCTTGGATTATGGTCTCATCAGAAAGACCCGAGGACCTGGGAAATCAAACTAGCGACCCCTGATTAATAAGCCTAGGCTGTTCACGGCTGCACCTTATCTGCCCTATTAAGATAACAAGTTGTCCCAATCTTATCTTCTTATTTAGTTAAATTGACCTGACCAAAGGGCTAAGGTGTGAGGAGGGGATTAAAGTCAAATAGTGGTTTTGAATATTGTGGCCGTTATTTACATACTGTATTACTTTAGGTTGTGCTGGATCGGGTCTGTTATTGTATTTGTTCAGTAAACAAAACTCAAACTGAAAACCATTCACATCATCAAATAATGGCAGGCTTTAACCCTTTAACAAACAACAAAATTTTAGGGTGATTCACTCCAAAAACTGTCACAAATGTCAAAATGAATGTAAGTAAAGATAGGATTTTTGTAAAATATGGCAAAGAAAAGATTGAGACAAAAGAAGAAACTGCTGTTTATCAGCAGTTTCTTCTTTTGTTTCAATCTTTTCCCAAGAATTTTCTATTATGGACGTCAAAACCCGGTCTTGTTTGGGAAAGGGTTAATTTAAACCCTTAGGCTGCTAGGCAAATATGCACAGCGGGTACCAAATAACATTGATAGGAAAATCTGCAATCAGTTTTGGGTTTGAGTTTATTGGGGTTTAATTTACGCCGTTTTCAACTACCAGGGTCATATCGCGGCGGCTGGAGCACCTACCCATGGATTCCTGTCGTTTCTCAAACCAGTACTACCACAACACCCTTACCGAGCCTCCAGCTGCTCGCCCACTTAGGTTAACGATTTCAAACCCATTGCAATCAGTTTTGGAGTTATCATGAGATCCATGGCCGATGTATAATTCTAACCGTGACAAGTTATCCGTATCATTTTGTCTAAATGTTTCTAACAAAGTCTAGCATCAGCTGTCAAGCCAGTCCACATTTCCAGACATCAGCAGTAACCAAACTGAATATAGCTTTGACAAAGTTTAAATCTGTAATTCAGCCGAGTCAGAATAGCTAGGTCAGCAAAGTCGGAGTCAGTATCAATCCACGGTCATGAGTTCTAACACCCGCTCCGCCATTATCCTTTCTGACATGTGACATTTAAAAGTCATTTGCATCTAACCATTATAGATGTGAATCATCTAAGTGGGCCAGAGCAGCCACTGAGGCTTGGATTAGATATTGTGTTAGCACTGTTTAGGCAAATTACAGGAATCCATAGTTAGGTGCTTCAGCTTTCGCAATATCACCAAAGCAGTTGAAAGTGGCATTACACCCAAATCAATCAGCCCTAATTCAAGGTCTACTTGCATACAACCTACAACTTTGAAAGTCAAAAGAACAATTTTAATCATTTATCATTTAGTTTTACACTTATCCAGCAATTAAAGTATTGTATTAGTCACCAGGTGCAAAACTTGGATACTAATTGATGCTCTTTTAACCCTTTCCCAAACAACACCTGGTTTTGACGTCCCTAATAGAAAAGGCTTGGGAAAACATTGAACCAAAAGAAGAAACTGCTGATAACCAGCAGTTCCTCCTTTTGTCTCAATATTTTCTGTGCCATATTTTACACAAATCCCATCGTTAATAACTGCCATTTTGTCTTTTGTGGCAGTTTTTGAAGTGGGTCGCCCTAAAATTTTGTCGTTTGGGAAAGGGTTAATTAAACTAAGGTATAAAATGACTAAGATATAAGATGAAACATGGTATGTCATATTAACCCTTTCCCTAACAACAAAACTATAGGGATGTCCAACCTTGAAGACTGCTGCCAACTACAACATTGAAGTAGTAAAAACTGACAAGAAAATTTATAAACAAACGGTATAGCACAGAAAATATTGTGGCAAAAGAAAAAAACGCTGATCTTCAGCTTTTCCTTCTTTTGCCTCAATGTTTTCCCAAGCCTTAATTTCCATATAAGTGGATGTCACAGCAAGTTCTTGTTTTTGGGAAAAGGTTAAATTAAACCAGATACATACAGCAAAACCTACCCATAAAAGGAATGTGGGGGTGAATTAAATATCGGTGGTTAAGGCCGAACAATTTTGTGTTTACCACAAATTATTCATGCAACGCTATCATCATATTATCGGCATTATCAGATGGTGAAACCAGCCTGCCGTTAAATACCTCTCTCTATTAATATTCTGTTTGATATCCAACCAGAACGAAATATATTCGACCATGTTAACCCTTTCCCTAATACATAATGAGTGTTTTAAGCAAAACTGTCTTAAGTCTGTATAATTCTGCAAGTACATACAACAGTTTTGTAGTAAGCTATCTCAAGTTTTTTTTAATCTGTTCTCACATCAGTATTCTAGTAGTTTGTATGTATGAATGACTATTAATTTGTTGTTCATGTTTTTTTATGAACCTCAAATTCTTCCACATGCAAAATTCCTGAACTGCTGCTTGGGACTTGTCTTTGCCAAGTCTACAAATCGTTTTGTACAAGACAAAAGTCATCGAGACAAACATCACTTTGTCTATCAATAATGGGAAATACAATGTTGGAATGATCACATCAGAGGAATAGCAGCTGTTGGCTAACATTATTTTGTTTAACCCTCTCCCAAACGACAAAATTTTAGAGTGATCCTCTTCGAAAATGCCACAAATGGCAAAATCGATGTGATTAAAGACAGTATTTGTGTAAAATATGGCACAGAAAATATTGAGACAAAAGGAGAAACTGCTGGTTATCAGCAGTTTCTTCTTTTGTTTCAATGTTTTCCAAAGCCTTTTCTATTAAGGACATCAAAACCAGGTCTTGTTTGGGAAAGGGTTAATACTCCTGTACATATTGACAAAGAATGCATGGTCAGATGCTCCAGTGACTACAAATATTAACTAAACAGTATTCTTGCATGACTTCGATCCCATCCGCCCATTATTCCCAACCATTCCGATATCACCATACTTTATATGGTAATAAAACCTTGTACTAGGTTGACTGGCGTATATAATTAAAGCAGATTGTTCACAGTTTACGCTAGACTTGCAGCCCTGTCCAAAATATAATCAGATATCGTCATCCCTTAGAGAGGACCTAGGTAAACTTTGAGGCGAAAGAAAATGCCAATAACCAACATTTTCATAATGCCTTAGTACTTTCTGTGCTTAATTGTACACAAATAATTTCTTAGACAATAATTTCTTACACGTACCCACTTTGTTATTATGTATGAGCTTTCAAATTGAAACAGTTTGGATGCATTCTAGCCGAGAAAGTGTTAAAGCAGGCTGTTCCCAGTTTTCGCTAGACTCGTAGGCGAAATCAATAATTTGTACAGGCCCTGTGGTATAGCTAGGAGCTAGAGAAAACCGTAATTTCACAAGATGATATGAGTGTCGCGTCTCGTAAAAATACGACTTTATTGGAAATCTGTACAATAAATAGCTGGAAAAACAGAGAAATCAGTCTTGATAGTTGGTCAATAATAATGATATCTGGCCGTTATGTGAATTGTTATTGAAAAAATTTCATTTGCACTTGCGATCTACTTTGAATGTGCTAAACATTTGATTTTTTTCTTCCTTATGTTTGAAGTTTGATTAGTATTTTAAAGTAATATGTCAATTAATGCTAAGCTACAAAGAAAAGACATACCTAAGCACAACATCTGACTTGGGTTGAGAGCACAATAATTACATCTACTTTTTGATAGCTACTTTTTAACTTGAAAGAACTTCTATAATTATCAGTATTTTTCATTCAGAATCCCAACAATTTTAGTCATCCCGAATGACAATAGAATTTATTGCCAACATTTCTGATCGAGAAGACAAATTCTATAATGTTTGGACAAATCTAGCTGAGTAAATAGACTGGCTTTATCTGGGAACAATTCACTGATTTTATGTACTTTAGACTGGAAGTCCTTGTCTCCAGGACCAATGATAACAAGGAATCGATGGAACCAAAGTTATGAGACTTTAACCCTTCCCCAACAACAAATTTTAAGGTCGGTTCAATAAGCTCATTCCCACACATTGACTCTTCTTGACTCCCAAAGTATCAAAGCTTTGGAAAACATTGTGGAAAATGAAGAAATTTCTTCTCTAAAGCAAGTTCTTCATTTCCCACAATTTTTTCCACCTAAAAAGACCTTAAAAAGTGAAATTTCATTCAATTGAAATTGTTCCCTACAGCATTTTTGAATTTTGACCAGTCAAAAATTTTGCCGCCTGGAAATAGGTTAAAGAGCTGCAGCACATGACAGGATGGATGCTAAAATTGCACCAATAATAGTTCAAAAGATGTTGTTTTTTCATGCAAATCACCTTCCCCACTATTTTTGCTAGTTCAAGGAAGTCTATCATAATTTTGTTTCATGACTCAAAGCAATTCAGCCGCAGCACAATTCCTATCCATGTATCATAGTTTTAACAGAGATTTGTATTTTATCAATATTAATTGGCAAATGGCATTGGCCTAGGAACCCTGTCGGCAATATCTTGTAGAGTTAGGCAAATAATTGTGTTTGAACACTCACAGTGTAAATATACCTTAACCAACTTGAACATTAGGCTGTGTTTGCCCTGAACAAACTAGAAAAAGATTACTTTTTCACCATATTTATATTGACTTCAAAGTCTGGGATATGGGATATATAACAAAGCGGAACTCAATGACTTGTCCAAGAAATGACTTTAAAGTGAAAGCTGGTAAAGACTACCATGGGAACCAACATAACCAGCATTTTCTCCTTTTGCCTCAATATTTCTTATGCTATATCACACACAATTCTAATCTATTGCATCTAGTTAGATTAAAGGGGACTAACTGCTAGGCTGTCGAACATGCAAATGGCACAAAAATTACAAACCAGATATAACGTATGAAATTACCAACCTGAATGGGGTAGATCATATATGTCCATTGTTAGCACTCATCGAGCTTTTAAATTCAAGTCAATGAATAACATGTGGGTCCACATTTTATTGTCCTTGTTTGTGTATTGTAACGGTAACACATGCCCAACCTTCAAAAAGCAATTACGTCAGAGGTATGTCATCTGTGCTAAGAGAGATTCAACACACCGTACAACCGGCTGCGCCGAAAGTCAGCAAAGACAGATTCGGCATCTGATGTCAGGTGCATGGTAGGTCAAACTAATTTACTTTTATAAATGAACAAAAGGGTCTTTGGTATTCTATATTTGATAAATATGCGTATAAATGTTCAGTGCTTCTACAAAATAAACCTTTCCATGCATCCCTCTCTAATAAGGTCAAAGTCATTGACGCAGTTGGTTGAACGGTGTGTTAATACTGCTGGGGGTGTGTCTCGTTGACCTTGACCTTGTCTCGTTTTGAAGTAACAATAGAATCTGCAAACACGCTTGCAAAGGATTGATCTATAGCAAAGGAAAGATGGTTATTCGCCGTGATTGAGGTTTTTATGCATTGCAAATTGTTTTTCCATGTACAAATATGAGTTCCAGAATAGTTCGGAAGCATAAAAACCTAGCATGGGCCCCTTTAATTTTGTTGTATACATTTCCTTTAAAATTGAACTGGTATAAAATTTCAACATTTGTGAAAGGGTTAATACAAGCACTTGTTCAGTGTGACCAAAACATTGACAAAGTTAGCATTTCCGGTTGTGTGTGTCGCACACAAGACCAAGGTGATCATTCCATAGGTCAATATTTGACAATACTTTCAAATACTTAGAAACCCTTTCTAAAACAACACATGGTTTTGAGATTGCAATGGACTATTGATTTGAAAAACCTTGAAGGAAAAGAAGAAAATACTGATCACCAGTATATGTTCAGTATTTTCTCTTTTTCCCTCACAATTTCCATGTTACTTGCAGACCTGTTTTCAAAATCGTTAAATATTCTGTCGCTGCAATGATTGTCAGGTTGGACCAGTTTAAAGGTCAATATTTGACAATACTTCCAAATGCTTAATCAGCCTTGTGAAATGTAAACCAGAACAATTTAGTCTGTCAATATTCAACAAATCATTTTATGAAATCTAGTCTTTTGGACTGAGGCCCCATCTCCATAATGACCTTCAAACAACAACCATTCTGAGTGACCCTGATTGATCCATGCACCTGCGAAAAAAGTTAAAGAACACACTTGTAGTTCTAGAAATGTTCTAGAACAGTTCTGGAAGTGCCATTTAATGTTCTAGAACAGTTCTAGAAGTGTCATTTAACATTCTAGAATGTTTTAGAACAGTTCTTGAACTTCAATGAACTTTTCGCAAGGGACTGGTCAAAGGCATAATGATCAGCAATCAATTTTTTTCTTGATCATTCAGATGTCTTCTTACATAATTTACGCAAAATTGTTCCTACGTTTGTAAGTAAAACAGGCCCAAATCTCGTTTTGGAAAAGATTAAAATAAATTGTTTATCTGGCCAAAAAATTTGAAAGGGTCTCGCCAAAAAGTATGAAAGTCGGCAATAATGTTAATGTAAGATTCGGTTGACTACATACTTTGCATGTCAAAGTCACATTATGCAAGGCCAATTAAAGAAAGGCCGTTTAAAACAGGCTATGAATATTAACTAAATTGATCAATCAAAAGATAGGGGGATAGCAAAAAACAACCACTTCTATATTGATGAATCATTGAATTGATTGCCATTATCAAGGAATACATTTCACACCCTTCATGCCATTCATTTACAGTACTTCATCACATATTTTCGTTATTCATTTTTGTCGTTGATTTTTTTGTTTTTTCTATTTCTGTTTTTATAACAATTAAGGAATTTGGTAAATATTAATTGCTGAAGGAAAATTTAGGTATGATACAAAAATTGAAATCATGCAGAAACTAGTTTAGTTCTCTTTTCCTTCAATTATTTCTTAATTATATCATGATGTAGGAGCTAGTATGTTTCGGAAAAGGCTAAGCTAAGGTCCTGTATATTGTATTACAAAAGATCTTTTTTGCATGACACGATAAAATTTACAAAGTTGATGGACCTGGGTTTTTTTTAATGCAAATGAGGACATTAAACAAAACTGTTATGCTATTTGAAATCGAAAACCAGCATTCCATTTTGAATGTCACGGCCAAATACAACCAGATCTTATGAGAGGTTTAAAACATGTTATTGAAGTCGCCATTGAGTACAAAAATTGATTGCTTTTCGATTCAAGAGCAAACACTGGCAAATAATTTCTACCTTAAGACCGAATTTGATACCCCACTTTAAAGGCCCTTCTCAATAGCACCTGGCATAAATTCACACATTAATAAATTCGCTCATGTGTAAACAAACTTAGTCAAAGTCTAAACATGACATTCTGCTAAATTATCTTAACCCTTTAAGCTTACAAGACTGATCCTAATATAAGCATCTTCGGCAGTATAGAAAACTTTGAGGGAAAAGGAGAAAATGCTGACAATCGGCATTTTCTTCTTTTCCCTCAATGTTTTCTAAAGCTTTTCCTAATACAGTTTTCAATATCCAGGCTTAATTTGGAATGGCTTAAGAACATTGATTTTAGATTAACTCTCAACAGCATGCATTTACAAAATTACCTCTGTCTATTATCACTGCAGATAGTGCACTTTTGCATGGAGTCTCGTTAAAGATTTCGGGACTTTTGACAAGAATCTTGAAGAGTATTTTGAAAGAAAGCGGACTCCTCATTGAAGTGCTTCATTTACATTACAATAAGAACACTGATTAGTGCCCAATAGATACTCCAATATACCCTTCTGTTGCCTGGAGAACACTTTCTTGAAAGAGTCCAAAAGTGGGCCTTTTATTTCATCCTAGCCCAAACAAGACATCTGCTTTGAATCGATTATCCCATTCATAAACATGACTGGATTTTGACGTCCCTACTAGAAATGACTTGGGAAAACATTAAGACAAAAGAAGAAACTGACGATAACCAGCAGTTTCATCTTTTGCCTCAATGTTTTCTGAGCTATATTAATCACAAAGTTTACCTTTTAGTATCATATATTTTGTTGTCTGCAGCAGCAATCAAATTGGACCACCCTAAAATTTTGTCATTTGGAAAAGCGTTAATCAATTGATTGGGTAAACACCACTTTTAAAGCAGTATTTCAATCAATTCATATTGAGTTGGCTGGAGCACCTAACCATGAATTCCTGTAGTTTTTCTAATCAACACTACCATAATATCCTTTCCAGTCTTCTCATCATTCTAAAATCTGGGGGTACAAACCATTTTACAGGTTACTGTACCCTCTCTATGAGAGACATAGAAGGCTCCTTGCGAAATCTGTGGGTGCAAAATTCAATTTGGGGGCCTCGTCCCCCATTTGGGCTTTTTGGGGGAAACCTGCCTTTCCAAGCCAGCTACTCATCAGATTATACTTAGAATTACAATTACCCACCTTTTGGTAGAAGTATAAATATAAAGACAGAAATTTGGCACTACCAGGGATCATACCGGGGATTTTATGATTGAAAATTGGACACCTGAAATGTCAGCCATGGCTGCGCAAATCTGATAAAAGCAGCTGAAAATGTTGTCTCAGAATGTGTCAGACCAAAACGATACATCTCCTAGTCTCGACAGCAGTCGCGCAAATCCCCGATTTGCTCAATATACTTCATGTATCCTTAATGTAGGAAACGATTTAAGCAGCTTAGTTTAAGACGATTTCAGTTGTGTCAAAAGCCACAATTAAAAAATCTTTTCCCATACTGGAACGCAGCATTCAGAGCTCTCCCTTGTCACAATGTATTTACAATAGCTATGATTTTTTTTTCTAAAAATAGACAGGGTTTACCACTATGTTTTGATAAAACTTGGTGTCGTTATAAAACCTCATAACTACGGCTTGAATCAAGCCGTAGTTACGAGATTTTATTACAACAGCTACAAAATACTATTTGTTTGTCCGAAATTACTTCACAGTTTACTGGATAAAATCGTTCCCTATTCAGACCAGTCTATTTTTTACATACAATTGTATTTGCTGTTTGAGAAAGGTGCAATGCAAGAAAGCTGCACATGTGGCCGTGCATTTGCTTCTCACTTGAGGTCCCGGCTTCGATCCTAAGCCGCGGAAAATATCCTTTCTGGCAAAATAGTCACCCACAAATGGTTTTATATTATTTATGTATGCGGACGAGCAGCTGATGGCTCGTTTAGGATGTTCTGGTTAATATTGGTATGAGAAAAAACATGAATCTATGGTTAGGTGCTCCAGCTGCCACAATATGACCATATAGCAGTTAAAAACAGCGTAAAGCCCGAATAAATTAACAGCAATGCAACTGAAGTTCCATTCCAACATATTTGAATGCAGGAAGGTTTTAAATGCCAATCAGTTAAAGCTGTTAAGCGGCTTTTCTTATTACCCATTGACCAATATAATACAGTAATCCAATCAAGGTGGATTAGGCCAGTCAACCCTGTAATATCCAACCTTTTTCCTCTATCACTTTTCCACACAAAACCTGATTTTGACATCCCTGATAGAATTGGATTGGGGAAACATTGAGAGAAAAGAACTTTTTTTGCCTCAAAATTTTCTATGCTGTATTGAACACAGATCCGATTTTAATCAACATACATTTTGTGGTCTGAATGGCAGCTTTTGAATTAAACAATGTGACAAGCAATTTCTTCATTTTCCCCAATGTTTTCCAAAGCCTTTATCTTTCGAGGAGTCAAAAAGAGTCATTGTGTGGGAATTGCTTAATTGATTGTAGTTCACCAAGACAATTTCTCTTATGTTTTACATAAGCTAGTGCACCCACCCTGATGTTCCTTATAAGTGCTTCTCACATCAGTATATTTCTCATGGTTTTCCAAAACAGCAGCTAGTGGCTCACAGAATCATGCACTTAGATATGATTGGTGTTTTAGAGAAGTGTTAACATTTTCCATGGATCATGTAGGTGGTTTGACATTTTCAAATATAACTGGTGTATCACCAATGAAATCAATCCAAATGCAGTGTGATGAAAATTGCGTCCATTGGGGCAGCAAAAGTGCTGACTATGCAATTCATTTTTATACTATGTTTCTAGCTTCGCTAATAATTCCGCATGGAGAAATTTCAAAGCATGTTGTGTTTGTTCGTTTACATTTTACTCCAAAAGTTAACTTTTATGGTAAAGTTGCTAAAAATTAGTTGATAGATAGGCTAAGGCCTTTTTGTGTTTATGCTGGGAAATCATAGGAGAAATGTGATTCATTGTTTGGTAAAGGGGTAAGGTTAACCATTCTCATGCTATTCACATCAATATCATGACAAAAGCTTTGGGAGGGAGTATAGACTAAGATCAGCCAGCACAGATGCGCAGTTTGATCTTTCTAGCAAAAATGTGAGATGATCTTACTGAAACTTCCCTTAACCCATTCCCACATAATGACGCCTTTTGACGCCCCACAAGAAAAAGGCTTGGGGAAAATATTGTGGAAAAAGAAGAAATTGCTTGTGACAAGCAATTTCTTCTTTTTCCACAAAGTTTTTACCAAAACAGTCATAAACTTTCAAATTTCATTACATCGAAAATGTTGTATGCAATTTCTTTCAATTTGGATAAGCTTAAATTTTTGTCACTTGGTAATGGGTTAAATTGGCAGTTTGTTTGAAACAAAATTTTACGTCAGCAGGACAAGGTTTTATACAGTATGAAATGTTTCCCCTGTCATGTAGGAACGTGTCAGACTGAACTTGTAAACATCGCGGGTTACAACTCACTTTACACCATTAATTTTTTGTGTTACCCCCAACCACCAATGTCATGTCTCATTTCTCCATGTTTATAACTGTGTTCTGCATGTCAGAATTTATGTACTTCTGGTCGGAAGAATGCCGAACAGAGCTGCATGAACTCTTTCTCAAACAGTCAAAGTATGGATTGGTCCAATCTAAAACTCATGCAGAAGACAAAATGCATGTTGGAAAAGGTTTGAATTGTCTACATATTGAGGCAAAAGGAGAAAAATAATAATGATGATTATCAGCATTTTCTTCTTTTGCCTCAATGTTTTTCCAAGCATTTTTTTTTTTTCAAACTTAGGGTCAAAAAGCCAAAGTATGGAGATAGGATTTGTGAATAATATTCGAACCCACAACCCCTGGATTGATCGACTCCAACATTACTGACTGAGCTAACCTGAGGCACATTGCAATGAAATGTGAAATTGCTAATTTTAATTAATTATCAGCATTTTTTTTCTTTTCTCTCAGCAGCATTGTTTCTAAACTCTGACATCTTGAAAATGGATGACAAAACCAGTAAACTGTTGTTGTTTGGAAAATAGTTAACCCTTTCCCAAATGACAAAAATTTAGGATGGTCCAATTTGAAAGTTGCTGCAGACGACAAAAGACATTGATAAAGAAAGGATTTTTGTAGGATATAGCTAAGAAAATATTGAGACAAGAGGGCCGTTGGCCCTAGGTCGCTCACCTGAGATGGGGTTTTATAACAGATCAGATTTCTTACAGGTAATGCAATAAAGGGTCAAAGATCATATTTACGCCGCTATGCGATTTCAAACCATAGAAAACCCAGAAAACTACCTTAGTGCAATATCATATGTAACTCATATATGGTGTTTCATCCAATTCGGCTATTTGGTTATGGAGAAATTGCTTTGGACAGATGGAATCAAAATAAAACATACAGACTGACAAACAAACAGAAATTTACAAATTGACCTAGATCTATGACCTTGAACCTACCTAAATATATATTTCAAATAGAACATCTACTCATGATAAAGAACACATTTACCCATACATTTTTTTAAATCCATGCATAAATGTAGATGCTATGCGCCTGATAAGCAGATTTTTACTAGAAGTCCCCTTTTTCTGTGACAAGGTTTTATATTGAAAAGCAATGAAAAAGTACCTCTTAGCAATATCATAAGCAATGCAAATATTAAGTTTTGTCAAATTTGGCTCTGCGGTTATTGAGAAATGAGAAATTGCTTCTGACAGATTTCGTGTAATTTCTCTTTTTCTGTTGCCATGGCAACCAGAGTTGGGTTTTTTTTTTATAAATTGCAATTCTTTTGGCAATTTTTGAAATGTGACCTCCTAAGGAATATTTCTGCCTAGTTTGGTGGAAATTAGCCTGATAGTTTAGGAGGAGATATCATTCAACGATGTCATTGAGATTTGGTGGAAAATCTCCTTTCCTGTTGCCATGGCCACCAGAGCTTTTAAAAGATTTCAATTCTTTTAGCAATTTTTAAAAGGAACCTCCTCAGAAATATTTCTGCCAAGTTTGGTTGAAATTGGCCAAGTAGTTTAGGAGGAGATGTTGAAATTATTGAGAACTAGTCAAATTTCTCCTTTTCTGTTGTCATGGCAACCAGAGTTTTATATGGATTTCAATTCTTTTAGCAATTCTGAAAGGGGGTCACCTAATGAACATTCCTGTCAAGTTTAGTTGAAATTGGCCTAATAGTTTAGGAGGAGATGTCATTCAAAGATAGTATTGAGATTCAGTCAAATTTCTCCTTTTCTGTTGCCATGGCAACCAGAGTTTTTTATGGATTTCAATTCTTTTAGCAATTCTGAAAGGGGGTCACCTAAGGAACATTCCTGTCAAGTTTGGTTGAAATTGGCTTGGTAGTTTAGGAGGAGATGTTGTTCAAAGATAGTATTGAGATTCAGTCAAATTTCTCCTTTTCTGTTGCCATGGCAACCAGAGTTTTATATGGATTTCAATTCTTTTAGCAATTCTGAAAGGGGGTCACCTAATGAACATTCCTGTCAAGTTTAGTTGAAATTGGCCTAATAGTTTAGGAGGAGATGTCGTTCAAAGATAGTATTGAGATTCAGTCAAATTTCTCCTTTTCTGTTGCCATGGCAACCAGAGTTTTTTATGGATTTCAATTCTTTTAGCAATTCTGAAAGGGGGTCATCTAAGGAACATTCCTGCCAAGTTTGGTTGAAATTGGCTTGGTAGTTTAGGAGGAGATGTTGTTCAAAGATAGTATTGAGATTCAGTCAAATTTCTCCTTTTCTGTTGCCATGGCAACCAGAGTTTTAAATGGATTTCAATTCTTTTAGCAATTCTGAAAGGGGTCACCTAATGAACATTCCTGTCAAGTTTAGTTGAAATTGGCCTAATAGTTTAGGAGGAGATGTCGTTCAAAGATAGTATTGAGATTCAGTCAAATATCTCCTTTTCTGTTGCCATGGCAACCAGAGTTTTTTATGGATTTCAATTCTTTTAGCAATTCTGAAAGGGGGTCACCTAAGGAACATTCCTGCCAAGTTTGGTAGAAATTGGCCCAGTAGTTTAGGAGAAGATGTCGTTCAAAGATAGTATTGAGATTCAGTCAAATTTCTCCTTTTCTGTTGCCATGGCAACCAGAGTTTTTTATGGATTTCAATTCTTTTAGCAATTCTGAAAGGGGGTCACCTAAGGAACATTCCTGCCAAGTTTGGTTGAAATTGGCCATGTAGTTTAGGAGGAGATGTCATTTAAAGAAATTGTTGACGGACGACGCACGACGCACGACAGACGACGGACGACGCACGGACGCCGGACAAAAGGTGATCATAATAGCTCACTTGAGCTTGTGCTCAGGTGAGCTAACAAAAGAAGAAACTGCTGGTTATCAGCAGTTTCTTCTTTTGTTTCAATATTTTCTCAAGCCTTTCCTATCAGGGATGTCAAAACCAGGTCTTGTTTGGGAAAGGGTTAAATTATAGAAGATGAGTACAGTAAGTGAAAATTATCAGAAATTTCAGAATGGATATTTTCAATACATCTTTAGTAGATAGACTCATTATATAATATCCTTCACATTTACTTGTTGGAAGCATTTTCCCCAGTTTACTTATTTTCTCTATGACTTGCAAAGCTTTTTTACTAATCAGCAATTATTTTCAATTCGGACCATGGACAATTCTCCCATATACAGGAAAGGTATAAAGATTTAACCCTTTCCAAAACGGTAACATGTTATACTCTACCTATTTGAAAACAACTGCAGACTACAAAATGGACACCAATAAAGACAAAACTTGTGTACAAAATACCATAGAAATTATTGATGCAAAAAGAGAAAATGCTGGTTATCAGCATTTTCTCCTTTTGCATCAATGTGTTCCCAAGCCCTCATGAATACAGACATCAAAATCTGGTCTTGTTTGTGAAAGGGTCATATTGACATTCCGTATAGGTTTGAATGTTGAAAACTTGAACAAGCGAGGATAATCATACTTCCCTATCGATCCAATTGAATCACGTCCCGGGGCGACGCGCAGATTGTCGTGTCTGTCGTTCATAGATAAACACTGAACGGCAAAAAATTGCATTGTTATAAAAAATCAATCTATTACAATATCGAGCGACAAATGGTATGAAATAGATAAGGGATGTATTTGAATGAAAACTCTGCACGATGTCATCTTCTTTAGACCTTTTCCAAACAAGACCCCGTTTTCATGTCCCTATGTAAAAAGACTGGGGAAAACATTAAGACAAAAGAAGAAAATGTTGAAAATCAGCATTATCTCCTTTAGCCTAAATATTTCCATTGCAAGCTTAGTCAAAAACGAAAAGTGAAACAAGGGCTGCGTTCAGTAGACAAAACGTCAGCTAACGTTAGCAACAGTCGCAACTTCTTTGACACAAATTTCACAGAATTGACCGAGTATTCAGAATGAAACGGCGAATGTTAGCTAACATTTTGTCTTACTGAACACACGGCAGGTTTTGTTTGGGGAAGAGTTAGTTTGAGATGCTATCATTTTTTATTCTCATGACTTCACTTAACAATTTTTTTTCACATCTGCGGTTACCAATATTTTGAAGTCTGATCCATTTTAGTGAATGGCATGTAATTTCATCTCTTCAAAATGACAAAGATGAATTTATGAATTCTTGATTTCAATTCCAAAATGATTTCTCTTCTTTGTTATGAAACATCTTCCCACATTTATTCATTTTAATTCATTAAAAATCTGAAATAGGGTATGATATGTTTATACTTTCCAAAGCAAGCCCTACTTTTGAAGTTTCCGAATAGAAAAGCTAAGGAAAAACATTGAGACAAAAGAAGTACATACTGAAAAGCATTTTTTCTATAGGCTCTGCCTCTATATGTTTTCATACACAACTTCTATCTTCATCAATATAGAATCTGCCATTATCAACAGCTTTCAATTTGAAAAGTTTAAAATCTTATTGTAAGGGAAAAGGATACTATTTCTTAACCCCTATGGCAAAATTCTAAACTGCTCCAATCTTGAAGTTATGGCATACAACAATATAAATGTTAGGAGTCGTAGAATTTGTGGCCGAAAATATTGAGACAAAAGGAGAAAATGCTGATCATCAGCATTTTCTTCTTTTGCCTCAATGTTTTTACAAATATATTTACAGGGAAAGTCAAGACCTAGTATTGATTGGGAAAGGATTAGGCTTATTTCAGGTTTTCAATGACAATGCTATCAGCAACATCTCCTCGCTTTGCAACGAAAATCTTGTAACTGCAGCTTGTTTTAAGCTGCAGTTATGAGGTTTTCGTTGAAAAGCAGCGATCTAATGTATGATTCAAAAGGATCAAACCAGTGCTAAATGGACAGACGAAGGACAAAATACTACTACAGCTACAGAATGATGACATAAAGGACTCACCTGTTTGTCTTGGTCACCTGTAGAAGAAAATAATAAAACACAATTAACACACCTGATTAATCTATTAAACAAGTCTTGTTTATGAAAGAGTAAAGTCATCTTACCCCATTTTCAAACAGTGGCGCCTTTAGAAGCTCTACAAGACAATGGCTTTAGAAAACATTGTGGATAATGAAGAAATTGCTTGCGTCAAGCAATTTCTTCATTTCCAACAATATTTTCTACCCCAAAGACATAATTATAAATGTAAAATTTTCTTTACTTGAAATATTATTGTCGTCTTTAATGTCTTTGAAGTTGAATCAGTCTAACATTTTGCCATTAAGGAAAGGGTTAACCCTTTCCAAAACAAGACCTGGTTTTGATGTCTCTAATAGAAAAGACTTGGGAAAACATTGAGACAAAAGAAGAAACTGCTGATAACCAGCAGTTTCTCCTTTTGACTCAACATTTTCTATACCATATTTTACACAAATCCTATCTGTAACAACATCTATTTTATCATTTGTGGCAGTTCTTGAAGTAGATCAACCTAAAATTTTTCCGTTTGGAAAAGGGTTAAATATGGTGGATCAATCAAACTGGAGGGGAGGATTTCAGAAGGTATCTATCTAAGTTAAAACAGGTGTGATTTGGTTTACATAAAAATGTCTTGAATTATTCCGGCTCTGCATTTCTAATAAGAACTGGTATTAGAAAACTTTCAAACAGCTACATTATCCCTCTACACACTTTCCTTAGTTTGTAAACAATCTCTACCAGATTATTCTCAATGGTTAGTACCACAACTATTAACCCTTTCCCAAACAAGACCTGGTTTTGACGTCCCTAATAGAAAAGGCTAGGGAAAACATTGAGACAAAAGAAGAAACTGCTGATAACCAGCAGTTTCTCCTTTTGTCTCAATATTTTCTATGCCATATTATACACAAATCCTATCTTTAATAATATCAATTTTGCCATTTGTAGCAATTTTTGAAGTGGACCACCCTAAAATTTTGCCGTTTGGTAAAGGGTTAAGGTAGTCTATCCCTAATGAGATTTGGGTGATGCGGGAATTATTCAGGCAACGTCGAAAACATTCAGCGGTGGAATATTCCACCGCACAATGTTTATGACTGCACCAGAATATGTTCGGATATGTAAGGATGGCGCTAAAAAATATCTGATGTTTTATGAATCTCAAAATGGCAACGTTACAGGTATTCTACCTTAATCTAAACTGACTCGGATCCAGGATTTTATTTTAGGTAGGTTTGAGTATACAAATAGGGGTTCGGTTTCCTAGTATTACATAATTTTGAATGAATTCTGCAAGAAAATGAAATAATCACTCTACAGAGGGGGCTTCAGTTGAACCCCGTGAACCCCCTCTGGATGCGCAAGTGCTAATCTCCTAACATGAGTAAAGAATGTCTGAGACAACGCTAAAGGATTACAAAGATGGTATTATTTATAAGATGAAGGTGTAAGGCTGCCAAAACTTGATTACAGCACCTGGCAATGTTGCACACAAAATTGTTATGGATCATAAGTCAGTTTGTCTGCTTCATGCTAATTGTATGCATCCTTACATTTTAAAAAGTAGCCTAGCCCTTGTCAAAAAGTTTATCATATATAATTTGAGTTAAGTTAACCCTTTACCAAACAAGACCTGGTTTTGACGTCCCTAATAGAAAATGCTTGCAAAAACATTGAAACAAAAGAAGAACCTGCTGATAACTAGCAGTTTCTCCTTTTGTATCAATATTTTCTGTGCCATATTTTACACAAATCCTTTCTTTAATAACATCCATTTTGTCATTTGTGGCAGTTTTTTAAGTTGATCACCCTAAAAATTTGTCATTTGGTAATGGGTTAAGGCATGATTCAAGCTCTGTTTAGGTCAAGATCAGCATGTACAGGTGACCAACAATGCCTTCCAAAACATACAACAATGCACGCAAGTTGTTATGGATCATAAGTCAGTTTGTCTGCTTCATACTAATTGTATGCATCCTTACATTTTAGACACTAGCTCAGCCCTTGTCGAAAAGTTTATCATGGTATAATTTGAAAAGTTAATGACATAATTCGAAGGCCATGTATAGGTAAAGATCAGCCTGCACAAGGTGACCCACAATGCCTTCCAAAACATACAACTTTCCTTTTATTTTTGAATGGGACAACACTCTGATGTTGTCATCCTAATAGCAACAGAAATTGACAATAATATCCTCATCAATTTCCGTTGCTACAGATGACCCCCTAAGATGCTAGAAATGTTTTGAAGTTAATGAAGAATTGTAATATTTAGTACAGGGTTAAAGGTGGTGAAACAGAACATTGTACAAGTAGGCAACAGAAGAACCTCTTTAGATATCATAAGACTACTGAACAAATGTATGCAAATCTAATGTACGCCAGCTTACTTCAAAGTCAATTAGAGTCGTAGACATAAATTTTATCAAAAATTTAAGATTTCAATTTAGAGACCAAGCCATAATATTTAAGGAAAAGCAGAAAAATCTCATATACAGTATTGTCATCGTGCTGTTGTACAACATTGCTTTCTTTTCTATCAATCTTTTCAAAGTCTGAAATCAATGAAATTCTCAAAATCTCAGATAGTTTGATAAAGGGTTATAAGTAGGAATCAGAAGAACCTCTTTAGATATAATAAGACTACTAGAAGGTAAGTAACCCTGATAATTCCCATCTAATTGCCAATTAACCCTTTTCTGAACAACAAAATCTTAAGAGCGCCCTAATTTGAAAGATGATGCTAACAACAACATGGATGAAATTAAAGATAGAATTTCCGTAAAATAAAGCACAGAAAATATTGAGGCAAAAGGAGAAACTGCTGGTTATCAGCAGTTTCTTCTTTTGTCTCAATGTTTTCCCAAGCCATTTCTATTAACCCTTCATAATCAACACATAACCAGACAGCAAAATTATGGATTGGTTCAATTTGAAAGGTGTTGCAGACGACGATTTCAAGTTGGTAAATTTGAAAAGTATTTGCATTTTGGGTCGGAAAACAGTGTGGATAATGAAGCAATTGCTTGTCACAAACAATTTCTTCATTTTCCACAATGTTTTTTACAAGTTCAAGTGTCACTGTGTGGGAATAGGTTTAGAACATACATTTTTGGAAGTTACTACGACACTTTAAAATCAGGGAAGGTTATCGAAGCAAGCATATAAATCTTTCCCACACATTGACGCTTTTGGACGCCCCACAAAATAAAGGCTTTGGAAGACATTGTGGAAAATGAAGAAATTGCTTGTGACAAGCAATTTCTTCATTTCCCACAATGTTTTCTACCAAGAAAGACCAAAAAATGTTAAATTTTGTTCAATGGAACTTGTCGTCTGTAACACCTATGAGTTTGGACTAGGCTAAAATTTTGTTGTTTGTTAATGGGTTAAGAGAATGTTATTGTTGTTGAAAGACTAGTATCTGACAGTTTTTACTATGACTATTTGTTCAAATGAAGTGAATGCTTGGTAGGTTCCATAAAGGAGCACATGCAGAATTGCACAAGAGCACTTCCAAACATTTCTTTATCAACCAAGAACTACACAGTCATGTCAAACGCAAGCTATATGTAAAGGATAAGCTAATGTTAGAGAAAAGGAGATACATTGTACTAGTAAAATCTACAAGTCTAGCTCTGCAAAACAAGAGGGCCAAGATGGCCCTATATCGCTCACCTTAGAGATCATCAAAATGATAATTTTTGCCTCATATCACATACACAACTTCTGAACAACGTTCATTAGAGGAAACAATTTAAACAATGCTGGTATTAGAGAGTTATACTATCATGGGAAGGGCAAAATTTACCTTAAGGATCTCTGATAAACAGAATTGGAGATTAGATTGTATCATTATGAGACAATTCTACATACAAAATTTCAAAAGCCTTATACACCAAACAGTTTAGGAGAAAAAGATTGTACAAGATTTCCTTCTTTGTCTCTATATGAAATTCGATACCCACAGCATAGGGTCAATTTTCTTTGTATCACAATAATTTGAAGTATTTTTGGTAGAGGGCCTTGAGATGATTCTATACACAAAATTTCAAAGCTCTAGGCCAAACAGTTTAGGAGAAGAAGATTGTACAAGATTTCCTTCTTTGTCACTATATGAAATTCGATACCCACAACGTAGGGTCAATTTTTCTTGTATCACAATAATTTGAAGTAGTTTGGTAGAGGGCCTTGAGATGATTCTACAGACAAAATTTCAAAGCTCTAGGCCAAACAGTTCATGAGAAGAAGATTGTACAAGATTTCCTTCTTTGTTTCTATATGAAATTCGATACCCACAACATAGGGCCAATTTTCCTTGTATCAAAATAATTTGAAGTATTTTGATAGAGGGCCTTGAGATGATTCCACACACAAAATTTCAAAGCTCAAGGCCACACGGTTCAGGAGAAAAAGATTGTACAAGATTTCCTTCGTTGTCTCTATATGAAATTTGATACCCACAATATAGGGCTAATTTTCCTTGTATCACAATAATTTGAAGTATTTTGGTAGAGGGCCTTGAGATGATTCTACACACAAAATTTCAAAGCTCTAGGCCAAACGGTTCAGGAGAAGAAGATTGTACAAGATTTCCTTCTTTGTCTCTAAATGAAATTCGATACCCACAACATAGGGTCAATTTTCCTTGTATCACAATAATTTGAAGTATTTAAGTAGAGGGCCTTGAGATGATTCTACACACAAAGTTTCAAAGCTCTAGGCCAAATGGTTCAGGAGGAGAAGGTTGTACAAGATTTCCTTCTTTGTCTCTATATGAAATTTGATACCCACAACATAGGGCCAATTTTCCTTGTATCAAAATAATGTGAAGTTTTTTGGTAAAGGGTCTTGAGTCGCTGCTACATACAAAATTTCAAGACTCTAGGCCTTATAGTTTGGGAGGAGAAGACTTTTTAGTAATTGTGGACAGACGGACGGACAGACGGACGGACAGACAGACGACGGACGGTGAGCGATCACAATAGCTCACCCTCAGCACTTCGTGCTAAGGTGAGCTAAAAAGCTGAAACTTTGTTGTAATGACAAATTAGATATCAAAGTATCCAATGTGAAAGAGAATAAGATTTCTTAGCCTGAATATGTACATGTACTTTACTTCAATCTATTGTTATAAATATTCTCAACTATAATCCATTGTTTTATTGCAGTATATGGGTAAAGCTGGGTTAAAAGCTTGTACAGTTAAGATGAGAATGTCAAGCTATGTTCCTACTGCCAATCAGATCAACTCGATCGCCTAAATTCCGCATTCGAACCCCATTAAATGACTCAAATCTTTCCAATTCCTAATTCATGCAGTTCAAATCAAGCAAGATCACTCTGTACAATCCCATTCACACAAGCCAACCAAGCTAAATCGATCCTTGATCACTTGATAGGGCTTTAAAATAAGAAGTTGATCTGATTCAAAGTCTTGATCAAGTTGATCTGATCGGCAGTGGGAACGTAGCATATCGGCAGTGGGAACGTAGCATATCAGTGAATATTAGCCATCCACCACAAAGCAGAACAACCCAGATACTTAACTTCTGACCACGGATACATTGGTCTTCTTAGAGCTGACGCCCCAGTCGGGGAACCTAAATTGTGAAATTAGAAAATAAAATTTTGTTATTATTATGTAAATGACCATGATATTAACAACTTTATCCTACAATTTTATTGAAGAGAAAGTTGTTGAAAACATAGTGTAAATCATTTGATATAAATAATTTTCAAATCTTTGTATTATACAGCTATGAGAAAATATAAATTTAGACAACAAAAAAATCTACTTGAAAAAGTACAACAAATATGAAAGGAATCAAAATTGAAGTGGAAAAAGGTACAACAAATATAAAGTAAAATGAAAAATGAAACTTTAGTATTTTATTACTACAACAAACAAGATATGTTTGTGAAACATGAATGCCCCCAAAAAGGCTATTTCTTTAAAATATTAAGTTTTCGTGTTAAGGGTTGATAAGGGTTACCAGATGACCTTGAGGAAGGTCATATTGTATGGAACAGATACATATCATTGAAAGAAAGTTACATACCAAATTTCAGCTTTGTATGTCTAATACTTTTAGAGAAATGGAAAAATTTTATGTTTTTGGACAGATAGACGAAGACAGATGGACAGAAATGAGTAATACAATATGCCCCCGATCTCTCGATACAGGGGCATAAAAAGTAAAACAAGAATACCGGTACATGATGAACAAAACATATAATTAACATACAGACATCTTAAAATGTTACCAGTCAAATTAAATTCAAAGACGTCGCAGATGAAAATTTCAAATGAATAGAATTTTACATTTTTGGGTCTTTTTAGGTAGAAAATGTGGGAAATGGAGAAATTGCTTTTCACAGGCAATTTCTTCAATTCCACATTGTTTTTCAAAGCCTCTATCTTGTGGGGCTTCATTATTAGTGTCTTTGTTTGGTGATAGAAAAATCTAAACATCTTTTCTACATGATAAAATATCCAATCTTATGAGATAAAGGGTTAATCACAAAATTCATCTGTAATTATGCTGCATTTTCCAGGAAGTTTTTTGCGAGCAATAACAATAGCGCAGATTTTTTTTTGCAAAGAATGTAAATGTCTGTATGTTAACGAGAGAAAACGGTGAATATATTTGAGAGAAGTTCTGGAAAAAGGGGCCTTTGGGTATTTGAACCCAACAGGGATCTTGATCAGCTTCCTTATACACAGTCTGATCAATGTCCATGTTGTTCTTGTAGAGCATCTAGTGAGAGAAACATGTCCTGACTGAACTGAGTAAGGCACCAGTTGACTTAAGGTCTTCTAAAAGGTCAAAAGAGCCCTTTTTCACAACACAGCTCATTAACATGCAGGAACTGATATTTGTCAGGGTTTTTTCTGCATCCAGGAGGTATTTACAACACAGATTGTCACAGATAAGAACCACATCATGTGAAAAGCAGATTTGTTGAAAGTACAAAAAGTTTATTGATGTTTGCAGCTTGTTTCTGCTTTTGGTTGCCTTCTTGGTAACTCAATCTTGTTTAGTGATCGTGTATACAATATCTATACCAGTAATAGCTTACATCCTTTTCAACTTTTTTCCTACTATTTTGAATGTTGTTAGGGTTTGAGTTTATTGGGGTTTTACGCCGTTTTCAACTACCAGGGTCATACCGCGGCAGCTGGAGCACCTACCCATGGATTCCTGTTGTTTCTCAAACCAGTACTACCACAACACCCTTACCGAGCCTCCAGCTGCTCGCCCACTTAGGTTAACGATTTCAAACCCATTGGTGGGTGACAATTTTGTCAGACAGGGTATTAGCCGCGGCCGGGTATCGAACCCGGGACCTCTCGTATGAGGGTCAGATGCGCTACCAACTGCGCTAAGGCCGCGGCCTGAATGTTGTTAGGGCCTCTTTCAACTACTTTGGTTATATAGCAAAAACTGGGGCACCTTACCATGGATTTCTGGTATTTCTCTCACCAGTACTACCACACTATCCAATCTGAGCCTTCAGCTGCTCTCTCACTTAGACAATTCACATCCCTTGCTGAGAGACAAATGTCAGAAAGGATATGGCCAAGCTGGAGTTCAAACGCATGACCCCTTGATTGACGGACTCGAACATTATTGACTGAGCAACCCAGACTCGGATCCTACAGTTTTGTTGTTTTGTTGTTTTGTATGTCATCAACAAATCTAATCAGCTATGTCATTATTATCTATCATAATGATAAGCAATGCAGAACCATTTTTTCCTTCCTGCAACATTTATAGAGAACCATCCACAGGGGATTTATAAAGAATCCGCAGTACAAATATGATTGAATGTGTGTTTGAATAAAAAACTGTGCTTGTATAGGAAAAATGGACCACGATATGGGATTTGAGAGTACCATGGAACCATATAAAATTGTACCTCTAGAGTCAATTCATGATATTATGTCACAAAGTACCGTAATTTTGCATGTGATGGTTTGAATCTATGCTGCTCAATTACTATTTCTAGCTTTTGAAGAAGTATAAGAGAATAATTAATTTACACAGATCTTGACCAGACAATGCAAAAGTTGTAGGTTGAAATGGATGCATGTTGGTCTCAAATACCACAAAATATATTTTTTTACAGCATATCCATCCTCAGTTCTAATACATATACAACAAAATAAAAGATGTACGCTGACATGTACAATGACATCCATGCTTACCTTTGTCTTCTTTGAGTGAGTTAATGTGTTGTTGTGCGTACGCTGGTCCGAGTGCCAGTAGACCCATGCCAGCGCTGGATACTGGGAGACCTGGGGGTTGTAGACCCGCGGGGTGGGGACCCATCGGGATGGGAGGGGCATGTGCATGTGGCAAATGTTGAGCTTGCATCTGTTGCTGTAAATAGTACAAGAAATATGGTATATAAATGTACAGGGCCCTAGATGAGAAAGGGGTGATAATATTTCAAAATAAAATCTTTGAAGAGCATTTTCTTCTTTTGTCTCAATGTTTTCATAAGCCTTTTATACTAAGGACTTCAAAACCAGGTCTTGTTTGGAAAAGGGTTAAGGCAAAGACAGAATTCTAAATCTTGACAAACAAAACTGATACCAAATTCAGCTTCCAAAAATGAGATCCAACAATTATTTCTTTTCTATCAAGGCTTTCATAATTACTTGTTTAATCTGCTTTGAAATACCACAATTTACCTTTTATTTGTTTGGGAAAGGGTTAACCCTCTCCCAAAGAAGACCTGGTTTTGACATCCTCAATAGAATAGGATTGGGAAAACATTGAAACAAAAGGAGAAACTTCTGATATCCAGCAGTTTCTCCTTTAGTCAATATTTTCTTAGTCATGTTTTGCACAAATCCTATCTTTAATAACATCAATTTTGTCATTTGTGGCAGTTTTTGTAGTGGATCACCCTACATTATTGTCGTTTGGGAAAGGGTTAATGCATTTACCATACCACCACCTATATTTACCTATTTTCTTATAAACCCAGGTATCAATTTTACTGAGTAAATCATCGTTAGCTACATTCACAAACATCATAACTACAATTTTTTCAAGCTATAGTTACGACATTTCCAAACACAGCTTATAATATCTGAGTTTCCTCTATATATCAGGGAAAAGCGGATATCAAATTCAATTTCACAGTAATTGGGTGATATATGGAATTTCTTGTTTTATCTCCTTGTTTTTACATCATCACCCAGTTGGAATTTTCTGAACAGGTCTGGTTTTTTAACCATAATTCTCACTGGCAATATTTCAACCCTTACAAAATTGCCACTTTTTTGGAAACATATCTTAATGGTAAACATTGGAGAAAAGTCTCAGGACTAGAGTTAAGACACTAAATTGTGGGCAGACAAAGAGGCAGACAAAGGATGAGTTGGCAAAAGGCTATCACAACAGCTCACCTTGAGCACTTCCTTCTCAACGCATCTTAAAACAATTTCAACAATTTCTACCATTCTCTCATGTTTTTTATGGTTTATGTACAGAATCTCCCAAGTTTAAGTTTGATTTGAGAATGCTTTGGAAAACATAAAGAGAAAAGAAGAAATTGTTTTTAAAAGATAGGCATATCATAATTGTGGTGTCAAAATGACAGTTATCCCTTTCCCAAACAAGACCTGCTTTTGACATCCTTAATTGAGAAGGCTTGGGAAAATGTTGAAACAAAAGAAGAAACTGCTGATAACCAGCAGTTTCTCCTTTTGTCTCAATATTTTCTGTGCCATATTTTACACAAATCCTATCGTTAATAACATCCATTTTGTCTTGTGGCAGTTTTTGAAGAGAATCACCCTAAAATTTGGTCGTTTGGGAAAGGGTTAAAAGAGGTTTTCACACACTATCAGGTTACAAGATATTAACACTAAATGACCCTAATAAGTCATTGTAAAGTGGAATCGTAACACTCGCTCAAATTATGCGTTTATTCTATCATAGTGACCTGCTTTCGACTTCCCTAGTTCATTGATTACACAAGTTGCAAAATTTCTTACAACTGCTCTGGTCATATTGTGGCAGCTGGAGCGCCTAACTGTGGTTTCTGGTATTTCTCTCACCAGTACTATAATACTATCCAAGATGAGCCTCTAGCTGCTGACTATTACAAAATGCTTTGGCAAACAATGATTGAAGAAAAAGCTGATTTCTTCTTTTGCCTCAATATTTTCTGTGACATAAAGTACACAAATCTTATCATTATCAACAACCACAATTGAAACTGGTTTGTAAGAGGCTTTTTACACAGTATCATGTTACAGACAAAAGTTTGATCCTACTCACCCCAATTATGGCGTTTAATTCTGTCATGGTGACCTGTTTTGCTCTCTCTACAGCTGCAGCTACTTGTTGTTGATGCTGAAATCAAGTTGAATCATTTAACCCTTTGCCAAACAAGACCTGGGCCCCGTATTACTAAACATCTTACAATCAAGTTTTTGTGTAAACTGTGTAAAAAGACATCTGATTGCACGAGATTTGTTTTTAGAAAAGGATTAAATTTCACAGAACCTAGGGTCTCCATTTGCTGAGAAATAAAATTTAGCCTCATGAAAATTGAGCTCTATTTCCAATACTGACAATGGAGTTTTAGAAATGTTTACGATCGTTTGAGGGATAAAAACTTCCAAACAGACAGGAACTTTTTCAGACCATTACTTGTTGCTAGTGGTTTCAGATATATTTTTCTCTCTCTTTTCTACCATTCAGCATCTTTGAAAGACGGAGAAGAATGGCTTTGAAATTGTTACAAGATGACGACTATTTTCATAGCTATAGCCTACATTATTCCCTATATCTCTGCTTTTCAACAAAAACGTCATAACTGCAGCTTAAAACAAGCTGCAGTTATGAGGTCTTTGTTGAAAAGCTACAATATTTTCTTTACTATTTATTCCTATCCAAAACAGCAACAATTTGGAAAGTTCAAATTTAAAAGCTACTGCAGATGACAAAGTGGAAGCTGATAAAGGATTTGTGTACAAGCAGAGACAAAATTGAGGCATTAATGACCAAAATTTTCACCTTTTGCCTCAATAAATCAGAGCTGTATTGTACACAAATCATTTATCAACCCCATTTTGGTGTCTGTAGCAGCTTTTTATTTGGACCATCCTTAACCCTTTCCCAAACAAGACCGGGTTTCCATATCTCTATTAGAAATGGCTTGGGAAAACATCGAGACAAAAGAAGAAACTGCTGATGACCAGCAGTTTCTCCTTTTGTCTCAATATTTTCTGTGCCATCTTACACACAAATTCTATCTGCAACAACACCCCTTTTGCCGTCTGCAGCAGGTTTTGAATTATATCATCTTAGAAGTTTGCTCTTTGGGAAAGGGTTAATTCAAGGTGTTTGAGAAACTGTCCACTTACCTCCTGTGAGAGAAATGGAATTACTTGAGCACATATTGCGTTTAGTCTTTTGGCGATTTCAGTCTGGAAAGAGAAATTGGAAAAACTTGTTATCAGGGGTTTTCCTAGCATTTTGGGAAAAGGAATCTGGCCAAATTGGGAAATTTTTAAAGCACAATAGAGCTTGTTTTAGGCGAAAAAAGTAAGAAAAAAACACATTTTCAATAGTGAATTTAACATTCTAAATAGATTGGGTAAAAAATCAGAAAATTTGCTTTGGGAACACAGCCTTTTGCTTTGGGAATGCATCCATTTTCAGGATGCACAGGAAGCATAAGAAACCCCCTGGTTATATGCCATTCTTCTACACTACATTAACCCTTTCCCAAACAAGACCTGATTTTGACGCCTCTGATATAAATGGCTTGGGAAAACATTGAGACAAAAGAAGAAACTGCTGATGACCAGCAGTTTCTCCTTTTGCCTCAATGTTTTCTGTGCTATATTTTACACAAATTCAATCTTTTTCGACATGTATTTTCATGGCTGTATTAGCTTTTGATATGGATCACCCAAAAATTTTGTCGTTTGGGAAAGGGTTAAATAAATCATGTCTACTAGAGTTCCCTATGTTTGGCACCAAGTTTGGTTAGTCAATGACTGCCAGGATTGGCCAAGTAAAGCTAATAAATTCTTGTTTGTCACAGACGGTTTAGTCAGAAACTTTGCCATAATCTGTAGTTGCTATAAAGCATAACCCTTTATGACAGGTCTCTCTAATATTTTTACATTCAATGACAATAATTGCGTCATAATTGTGAAATGCTGAAATCATTGACAGTGCTATAATGAGTCAAGGGCACAAGTGCTGCTCAAAACTATAATTTGTTAGATTACATTTTAAAAAACATTCTTTTTCTCACAAACAAATTGGAAATCATAGATCTATCTTCATAATCATTTGGAAAAGGGAAAATGTTTCCATCATTATTTTAACTGTATGGCAGTATTTCTTCATTTCAAATTCTTAACCCATTACCACACAGTGACTCCTTAATTTTGACTCTCCACAAGATAATGGCTTTGGAAAACATTGTGGAAAATGAAGAAATTGCTTGTGACAAGCAATTTCTTCATTTTCCACAATGTTTTTTACCAAAAAAAAGACCAAAAGATTTTGAATTTCCTTATCTTGAAAATGTCTTCTGCAGCATCTTTGAATTTGGACCAGTTCAAAAGTTGTCGTTTGGTAATGGGTTAAATGTTACTATCATTTCAATCTAATATATTTGTGGATGCTAGAGTGTTAACACTAAATTGTTGACAGACAGACGGACGGACGGACAGACGGACGGACGGACGGACGACGGACACAACGTGACCACAATAGCTCACCTCGAGCACTTTGTGCTCAGGTGAGCTAAAAACACATTTTCAAAAGTGAATTTAACATTCTAAATAGATTGGGCAAAGTTTAAGAAAATTTGCTTTGGGAACACAGCATTTTGCTTTGGGAATGCATCCATTTTCAGGAGGCACAGAAAGCATAAGAAATCCCCTGGTTATATACCATTCTTCTACACTACATTCAGTAAATCATGTCTACAAGGGTTCCCCTATGTTTGGCACCAAGTTTGGTTAGTCAATGACTGCCAGGATTGGCCAAGTAAAGCTAATAAATTCGTGTTTGTCACAGACGGTTTAGTCAGAACCTTTGGCATAATCTGTAGTTGCTATAAAGCATAACCCTTTAAGACAGGTCTCTCTTATATTTTTACATTCAATGACAATGGTTGCATCATAATTGTGGAATGCTGAAATCATTGAGAGCTGAAGACAGTGCTATAATGAGTCAAGGACAACAAGTGCTGCTCAAAACTATAATTTGTTAGTTACATTATGAAAAGCCTTCTTTGTCTTGCTAGCAAACTGAAAATCATAGATCTATCTTCATAATCATTTGGAAAAGGGAAACTGTTTCCATCATTATTTTAACTGTTTGGCAGTATTTCTTCTTTTCAAATTCTTGAATGTTACTGTCATTTCTATCTAATAGTAAGAGCACATAATCTTACAATAATTTTTCCCAAATCCAGTGATGTTTTTTCATCACTTTACAATGATTCTATCTGAATCATGCAGTAACCAATTAATCCTTTTCCAAACAACAAATTTTCAAAATTTCCATTTCAAAAGCTGCTGCAGACGACAGATCTGATAGACCTTGAGTCCTTGTTTAAGATAGAAATTGTGTACAATATAGGAAGCAAAATATTGAGACAAAAGGAGAAACTGCTGTTTATCAGCAGTTTCTTCTTTTGTCTTAATGTTTTCCCAAGCCATTTCTATGAGGGACGTCAAAACCAGGTCTTGTTTGGGAAAGGGTTAATCCTTTCACACACATTGACGCTTTTGGACACCCCACAAAATAAAGACTTTGGAAAACATTGTGGCAAATGAAGTAATTGCTTGTGACAAGCAATTTCTTCATTTCCTACAGTGTTTTCTACCAAGAAAGACTAAAAAAAGTTAAATTTTGTTTAATGTAAGTTGTCGTCTGCAACACCTATGAGTTTGGACTAGGCTAAAATTTTGTTGTTTGGTAATGGGTTAACTTCCATTTCAACAAATGGATAAAGCAGATGGCTATCAAGAGGCCCCTTTAACCAAGAGCCTGTGGTCAAAGATGCTATCAAACAATATTCCATTTAGTTATTACATTTCCTGCATGTGAAATCCATCAACAGTCTGTTTGAAATTCTTTATCAAAGTGTACAAGACACACATAAATAGCTTCTTGTTAGTGCAAAACCACCATAAGTGCAAATAATTCTAAATGCTTTTATAATACATTTTGCACTAACATTTAGTTACAGATTTTGAAAGCATACTTTTGGATGTGATGTTAACAAAGAATTGTATGTGACCACTGACTAGAACTCTATATGTATTTCATAGCAAAGAAATCACTGAGTGGAAAGCAGGAAAAGCAGGTTAAATTCTTCTTTTCTTCCAGGATTTCTAATCAAAATCGTCCAATAGAGTCGTCAAAAACATGAATTGTTTCTAAAAAGACTTGAAGGGATAATCTTGGAAATATCAAAGACTTTCTGCATCGGAGTGTTTTCTAACATAATTTCAGTCAAAATCGATACAGAATCTAATTGGAGGGGAATTTTATTTTGCAATTAATTGCAGCCTGTCTCTCACACACAAAACTGGCTTGTAATTGTTTTTTGAAGATACTGTTTCCTCACAGTGCAGCCTGTCTCTCACACACAAAACTGGCTTGTAATTGTTTTTTGAAGATCCTGTTTCCTCACAGTGCAGCCTGTCTCTCACACACAAAACTGGCTTGTAATTGTTTTTTGAAGATCCTGTTTCCTCACAGTGCAGCCTGTCTCTCACACACAAAACTGGCTTGTAATTGTTTCTTGAAGATCCTGTTTCCTCACAGTGCAGCCTGTCTCTCACACACAAAACTGGCTTGTAATTGTTTCTTGAAGATCCTGTTTCCTCACAGATGTTTAAACTTCTTCCATCAGTCGGTGTAAAGTTAACTAATTAGAAGAGGACAAAACTTAACCCTTTCCCAAACGACCAAATTTTAGGGTGGTCCTATTTAAAAGTTGTTGTAGATGACAAAATTGACTTTAAAACGGAAGGTATTTGTGTACATTAGAACACAGAAAATATTGAGACAAAAGGAGAAACTGCTGGTTATCAGCAGTTTCTTCTTTTGCTTCAATGTTTTCTTAAGTCTTTTATATTACGCACATCAAAACCAGGTCTTGTTTGGGAAAGGGTTAAGGCTGGTCTAAATTCAGACATTTACAAATTGAGAAGAAACAACCATTTTTCTTTGAAAAGAGAAACAGTCAATTATGGAATATAGGATTCTTTTATAAAGAAAGAATTTGATGTCCCTTCCCCCACCTTACAGCTGTGGACTCTCCTATCTGAAAGACTGGAATATATTAGCAGATTAGTAATCCTTTCCAAAACAAGACCTGGTTTTGACTTCCCTAACAGAACAGGCTTGGGAAAACATTGAAACAAAAAAAGAAACTGCTGATAACCAGCTTTTTCTCCTTTTGTCTCAATATTTTCTGTGCCATATTTTACACAAAAAATGTCTTTATTATCATCTTTTTTGTCGTCTGCAGCAGCTTTCAAATTGGATCACCCTAAAATTTGTCGTTTGGGAAAGGGGTTATCAAGTCTTAGAACATCAAGCTGCATGCTATCACTGCACAAGATCCACCCCTAGGAAACATTAACCCTTTCCCAAATGGCAAAATTTTAGGGTGGTCAAATTCAAAAATTGCCATAAATGACAAAATGGATGTTATTAAAGAAAGAAATATTGAGTTTGAGTTTATTGGGGTTTTATGCCGTTTTCAACTACCAGGGTCATATCGCGGCGGCTGGAGCACCTAACCGTGGGTTCCTGGTATTTCTCGCACCAGTACAACCACAATATCCAAACCGAGCCTCCAGCTGCTCTCTCACATAGATGATTCACACCCATTGGTGACAGACAAATGACTTTTGTCAAATGTCAGAATGGATACTGGCCGAGCCGGGGTTCGAACTCGAGACCCCTGGATTGATAGACTCCGACGTAACCGACTGAGCTATCCGGGCTCGGCTAGAAAATATTTAGACAAAAGGAGAAACTGCTGGTTATCAGCAGTTTCTTCTTTTGTTTCAATGTTTTCCTAAGCCTTTCCTATTAGGGGCGTCAAAACCAGGTCTTGTTTAGGAAACATTCATGGAAATGGTTGAACGGCTTATTCTCTATTCCCCTCGTTGCTGTATATAAGAACACAAAATCCAATGACGTCACCAAACCTGATTCATTGAATGTTGACCCAAAATTCAAATCAAAGACAATGTTGAGAAAATGATCTTATTGATGTCATTTTTTTTTTTGCAGTGGCAGATCCAGAGAGGGTTGGTTTAAACAAATTCAGACAAAATTGTGTAATATACATGGCAATCATGTAAGATAACCATCGGATGCCTCTAGATCTATAGAATGTTTGAACACCCTTCAGAGAAATCCTGGATCTGCTGCTGATCGAATTCTACAAAACAATTGATTGTTTGGGAAAAGTGTTAACTCTGATCTAAAATAGAATTCAAGTTTAATTATAGTAGGATTATCCCCCCTGTCTAAAGGTCTTTCCCATGACGAGCAGAGTAAAACAAATAAGCCTTTTCATACAATGGGGAGATTTTAGGATCAATTGGCTAAAGAAAATATTGCCTCCAAGCCATGCAAATGAAAAACAATTTGATCTTTATTTGCTTTGTCAATATTGACACAGGCATAAGAATACCAGTCGTGTTTGAACAAACTGTTTAATCAACATTTTGATAAAATAGGGTCGACCATTGATTATTTTAGAAATTCTATGCTTCCAAAAATATTAAAAATTCTTTTTTGAGGATAGTGTTTGCTTTTGGATTTTATTGGAACAATGAAAATATGTGGAATGAGATAGCATGGTAATGACAGTGATTTGAATAAAGAGCCATGAAAAATTAAATTCTGCCAATGAATGATAATAGTTTTTATACTCAACCTTTGCGAAAAGATTCTGAGACATTCTGAGGAAAGGAGAAAATATTAAAAACCAGCAGTTTCTCCTATTCTCTAAGAGCTCACACTTTCCAAAATAACAAAATCTAAGGTACTTGCTCCAATTTGAAAGATATGCTGCAGACGACAAAATAGATGACGATCATGAGAATTTTGAGTTACAATAATAATATAGCACAGAAATATTGAGACAAAAGGAGAAAATGTTGAATATCAGTGTTTTCTTCTTTTGCATAGTTTCTCCTTTTGTCTCAATATTTTCTATGGCATATTTTGAATAAATCCTATTTTTAATAACATCCATTTTGCCAATTGTAGCATTTTTGGAAGTGGAATAAATTCACCCAAAAATGTTGCCGTTCGGGGGAAAGTTTTAAGGAGACACTTTGTGATTTCCCTTCAGACCTATTTTGACATGGCATTTTGTAGACAGCAGCGTCCCCAGAGGATAAAACCAGAATTATGTATTTTGTGCTTTCAATCATTCATGTATGTACTGGATCTTTTCAGAAACCAAATAATGATCTTTCTTTCGTGTGTGTCTGCCGGTGCCATAGCTCAGTTTGTAGAACATCACATGTTAAAGCATCATCGAAGTGGTCCTGGGTTTGATATTCTGCCATGGTGAAGATGGGTAGTTTGCACCAACATAAAATTTAGATACAGATTTTTAACATTACCAAACAAGAAGCATTTTTTTCTTCTTTCAATGTTTTATCAGGCCACTGTTGTATTTGGACCTCTTAACAAGGTTTTGTTTCAGGAAAGAGTTAAAAGGTTTTGAAACCCATGAATTATCTCCCTTTAACTTGAAATTCTCTGACAAGAGGCAAGGGAGCCATAATTATGTCAGATTTCAATAGGTAAATCCCAGAGTAGAATTTTATTGGTACCTGGATGCATTGCAAGACATTCTGGGAATTGCCAAACAAAACATCTGGCCTGCTTCAACTCTTTACATGTTGTCGGAATTCTTAACATCCTTGTGATTCTTTGATTCTGACTGTCTTAATGGTACCTATTTACCAGCTTTGCATTCTCAATTCAAAAGCCAACCAATCAGATTGCTTGACAAAAGTCTCAGGTGATTTGATTGTTTGATTATCTGGCATTCAGAAATCTTAAGGAGTTTTAGATAGTTATATATCTAAATCACAAAAAAAATACTTATTTCTATACAAATGATGCTGAAATAACTAATAATTATGCCAATGGCTAAATAAATGAATGAAAACATGAGTGCATACAAACAGAAACAGGCAAGTGATATACTTTCCTCAACACCGAAAGTTTTCCTATGAGCATCTACTTAACCCATTACCACACAATGACTCTTTATGACTCCCCACAAGATGATGGCATTAGAAAACATTGTGGAAAATGAAGAAATTGCTTGTGACAAGCAATTTCTTCATTTACCACAATGTTTTCTACAAAAAATTACCAAAGAATGTACAATTTCATGCACTTTATTTCTGTCGTGTGCATCATCTTTGAATTTGGACCAGCCTAAAATTTTGCCGTTTGGTAATGGGTTAACTAAACTGAGGAAAGTATCCATCCCATGCCAGCACAAAGATAAAGGTTGAGATTACAAGTAACAAATTCTCATAATAAACAAACATAGACAGGTGTTGAATGAAGATGGAAATTAAATTATCTGACACAACACAAATTGACAATTTGTTAAAGACAAAGATGGACAATTACCACTACAGAGACTGTCCAGGGGACAGTTTATGATGACCCCAATTTCAAAGGTGACAACGACCTTTGCCCTTTGGTTTAACCCTTTCCCAAACGACAAAATTTTCGGATGATCCACTTCAAGAACTGCAACAAATGACAAAATGGATGTTATTAAAGATAGAATTTGTGTAAAATATGGCACAGAAAATATTGAGACAAAAGGAGAAACTGCTGGTTATCAGCAGTTTCTTCTTTTGTTTCAATGTTTTCCCAAGCCTATCCTTATAGGGAGGTCAAAACCAGGTCTTGTTTGGGAAAGGGTTAAAGCAATACACAGTTCAAATATCTACATTGCTCTTAACCAAAGCCACAAACATCGATCAATCCATTCATTAATTTCTAAGGGAATTTGGACTTGCATCTCAATAATGACCTTGACCTTTGACCTACAGGAAAAAGTCATTTGCCTATGAAACAAGACATATTCTTGTAAATTGAACAATGTACAAAATGTTCAAACATGGACAAAATTTGAATAAAGACAAAAACATTGCAGTAAATCCCAGCAGAAATTTGTTGTTATCGCGAAAATGTTGCTCCTCAAGAAAGCCATTTTGATCAAAACTTCACCACAGATACCAGGCTCGGCTGGACAATATTATTCCCATTATCACTTGCCAAGTCATTCTGCCAGCATTAAGGGTAAAACAAACAAGAGTCTCTCCACAGAAGCCAGATTGGAGAGGGTTTTTTTCTCACTCAGTGGTGGTTAACTTGTAAATGATGCTCAACTAATGATGTTAGATGGATCCCAGGTCTGGAACTGGGCCAACACCTATTTTCTATATAGAACAAGATTATTGGGGGCTCTCAGGTACAACATTACATCATTAACCCTTCCCCAATTAAAGAATTTCAGACAGAGCCATATAGAAAGCTGTTGCAAAAGAGAAAACATGTGTTACCATAATTATGCAGAAAGTATACAATTCTTGAGAATGTGAAACACTAATGCACCCCTCCTTCCCCCCCCCTCCCCACACTTTCCCCTCCCAAGCTGGAGTTACAAGGTTTTGCATTAACACCTACAACATAATATCTTAGTGGACCCTGGAGAAAAACATTCAATGTCATTGACACCAAGAAAGTTAAGGTAAGAAGGGCCTAATTAGCACCAAAAAGCCAGCGCGAAATTTGAAAAGTGCCAGTAATTCCTAAACTGTGTTACATTTCCATTCCAAATACAAACATAAGCATTTTGTACGGTTTAGAATTTTGAATTAATGCATATTTATGGAAATATTTGACAAAATGTTATAAATTACCTCCCTTGCATATGAATATAGAGTAAAATGATATTTGTAAATTATTTTCTTCTTGAAGCAAAATCTTGAAATCTGGCACGGTGAATCAACTTATGTGAAGTGTATTTACAAGTGTGTGTAATTTGATACATTTCGTTTGGCTAGAAAGTGGTGTTTTTAATTA
>OY804598.1:7299182-7371682 GCA_963680895.1 Fragum sueziense
CAAGCAATCCATTAGAGCAGCAGATTCTACATAAATGAATATTTTATGACACGGATAAGCCATCGGAAATGAATGATCCGCCCAGTAGCAATTAGTTTGATATCTGTATGCGCCTAAATTTTGATATAACTTTCGGTATTTAAGACAACTTATCCGCCCGAAGATGGTCTGATCTAAATTCAGGCCTGCAGATCTGTACATTGTATGTCCACACAAAGTCGTGGAACTCACCAAAATGCACAGACAGGCGGGCTGGGACAGTCGTTTGTGTTGCAAACCATAATTCCAGGACATGTCTGCCATTGTACAGTTTTGGGATTGTCTAAGCGCCGTTCATGGTAGTTTTAATCATTCAACAAACATGTTTTGTGAACGAATCAACCTTTCAGGATGAGTGAACTAACTTTCCTTAACCTTCAATTGCTTTGAAAATGCTATCAATGTGACGAAGATGTCAACAAAAGGGATGATTAAAACCATGACTTTGTGTGTGACTTTTGAATTTACACCAGGTGTCTTCGAGTTGAAATTTCTGTCTGTAAATGTCCTTTCATTCTTATGATTTTTTATTCACTGTTTGCTGAAATATCACATATGATGTCAAAATAAAAACATTCTTAAATTTATTTACATGTTTTAAGATATTTGATATTGAACAAGTGTTGCGTTACTTTATGTGGTAAGTGTATGTATGTGTTAGGTTTGGTTTTGAGTGTTTTGATGGTGGCATTTTCGAGTGGGAGTTTAATTGCTTGTAGGGAAGTAGGTGGTTTTGGTAAGGTTGGAAGAACAGAAGTCAAGTATTCATATTCGGATAAAATTGAGGCAAACCAATTGGCTGATGGACACATACGATCATGTTTGGGCTTGATAGGATATGATGGCAGGTATGTTCCTAGTTTCAGCTTGTTTGCATTGCAAGTAACGGACTAGAATAAGCAAAAAGGGTATGTATGGGAGATCGTCGGGGAAAACAAATACATAATATGCCCTATAGTGCAGGGAGTTTTATACTCCAGACTGATGCCTCAGAGGGTGGATTGGTTGCAAGGTTGTGGCAGGAAGATGTGTTAACCCTTTACCAAACGACTAAATTTTAGGATGGTCCAATTTGAAAGTTACAGCAGACGACAAAATGGACATTGAAAAAGAAAGGATTTGTGAACATTATAGCTAAGAAAATATTGAGGCAAAAGGAGAAACTGTTTTCCCAAGCCCTTTCTTTTACGGACGTCAAAACCAGGTCTTGTTTGGGAAAGGGTTAAGGAAGTTGATGGTAGCTGATAGTATTAGAAAGTTGAAGGGTGGGGAATTGAACTATTCTATGATAGAGGTAGAAAGTCAGGCAATAGCGTTCGTTTTTCTCGTGTAAACAAATACGTCATCGTCACGCTTTACTGGTCTAAAAATAGATTGGGAATCCTCTATAGTATAAATTTGGCTGTGAATCTCGCGAAGTTTTTCCACGTTCAGCTTGCTGAATATGACGTTCTAAGAGCTGGATTGCCGTTATCATTTGTTCAGTGTTTAGAAACATTATAATTCAAAGTTGAGAAGGTTGCTGCACTGTCGTGTACTTTTTAAGATAGGTAACTATGAAATAACCACTTGACAAGTAACACATGGTCCTGCCTTAGCTTCGTCGTGCCGCTCGTGCGTACTCGCTTGGAACCCTATCCTAAACGACAAAAAGTCATGTTGGACCAAATTGAAAAATGTCAGCAGATGACAAAACGGATGTGAATACTTTTAGTGTTTTATGTCAGGGAAAATATCGAGGCAAAAGTAGAATGATCATCAATATTCAAAGAAGTTATTCACACCCATTTTGTCTGCTGTGCAGGTCTTTTCAGGTCTTTTAAGTTTGGTCGATCATCATTTTCTTCTTTTGCCTTAATGCTATTCCAAGAAATTTCTGATGGGGACGTCAAAACCGGTCTTGTTTGGGAAAGGATTATTCTAAAAAAAACCTAGAATTTGTCGCTGAAAGTGATTTGATACCCCCACAGGCTTTCGCTACAACAGAGGGCAATAACTCACAAAATAAGCAAGGTAGAGTTATGCTCCTTGTGCGTTACACTTCTCCTTGGTGAGATCTATCTACCCGCGTAGTTTCATGATCATAGCTACTTTACTTTCAGACTTTTCGATGTTTTTTCTGGTTAAGCTGCTGAGGAATCTCAAGAAAAAACGTTTGTCATTTCTGGTCTGTCTCCGTATCTGGAATCAATGTTGCATGTTGAATATGCGCAATGTTTCGTAGTTTTAGTTCCCGCCTGCATTATCTATGATCGACTTATATCTCGCTTGAAAATAATAATTTTTCGCTAACACTGTTACGAAAAAATTGTCCGATTCATGACCGATAAAAAATATTAGACTGGTACCCGGCAAACGTTGTTGATGGATTTCCCCTCAGAAATCTACTTTTAGCGCACGAGCCCGCGAAAATTGTTCCTTATTGTTTGGGCTGTTCAGAAGCTTGGGAAGTATCGGTATTGGAAGGGATTCTTTTGGAGGCTGAGTCATTTGTGGGTTTTGACAGAGCTGTCATCCGAAAACTTAATGTGGGAACAAAGTACTGCGTACTCTTTTGGTTGGGGAAAGTATGTCACATTAAGTTTTCCAGGATAGGGTTAATGTCCATAGTTAAGTCGAGACTACGCCCCTTTTTATATGCCGTGGTGTTTAAATTGGCTGTTTTAACACATTTTCTGGTGGATAGTAGTTTTAAATGTTCATTATGTAAATTAGAGTGCTTGGGTTAAGCGTGCGTGTTTGGTGAGTAGATTTTACTTGTTGAGCGTGGTGCATGGAAATTGGGAGCTTGAAGTGAGTTTTCTTCGTAGGGTTTTGTATAAAAACCCTGCGTTGAAATGACTCGTGGGGTAGACGATTTTTGGCATTGTAGCTGGAAAGTGTAGTTGAGATTTGTGTGTGAGATTTGGATTCTTCTTGGGGTTGCTTGATTGTTTATAACAACCTACATTACAAACTGATGACATATAGGCGTGTGTGATGTGAGGACTGAAGACCTGACCGGTTCCATGTGAGAATATAACATGTAGTCCAGACCGGGAGACTTGGGTAGAATTTCGTGCCGGCGTCAGCGTCAAAGGGGAAGGACGTTTTGGTTGTGACGACCGGGGAACAACATATACAATAAACGGCTGGACAAGCATATTATCTTGGTGATGTAGGCACGGTCAGGCAATTTCTTCCGGAGAACATCAAGATATCTATCACCGTTGATCGTCACGGCATCCCCGTTTTCATCTTTAAAGAAAAATGGTCCAATGACACCTTGCTTGCTGAGTGCTGCCCAAACCGTTACCTTTTCGCTATGTATAGGTTTTTCTAGATGATACTCGGGTTTCTCTGTTCCCCAATGGCTGCAGTTTTTTTTTATTAACATCTGTGTTCATGAAAATGAGACTCATCACTAAACCATAAGTGTCCACAATATCAGAATGGCTCTTTATCCAATGTGCAAATGAAAGTTGTAGACAAATATCCTTATCGTCCAAGGCTGCATGACTGAAAGTGTGTCTGTCCGTTTTATTTTTATCCTCGATATTGGTTTCAAAGTTGGGTATCGTTTTACTTACTCTCGTATCAGTAAAGTTGGAGATTGTGTAGAATAATATAATTTTTCAATTACAGTTTCAAAATTCTTATCTGACGCCATTTTGAATGTATGAACAACGTAAAATGACCTCACTTTCTGTTATACGACGCCATATATTTTCCCGCTTTTTAGACCATCAAAATCTTTATTCTATCCTCTTTAGTTTGATATAAAAATGATGTCTGCAATACATCTAATATTGAAACAGCAATCATTCAAAGTACTAACATGACTTATGGGATATCCTGTACATGTAACAAACCGCTTGAAATGAGAAAATTAAATGTTGTGCATTTTCTCTCCTGAGCCACATCTTCAGAGATATGACCATAGCAGTTGCAAGTGGTGGTCAACCCAATACACTCGTTGAGAGAAGTTCCTCTCGTCTACTTAAAATTACTTTATACAGAGTGCGTAAAAGAACGAATTAACGAATTAAATAAATGTACGCCCATAAAATAGTTGTAAAACATGAAAAATTGTTAGTTTACAATTTTTGTCAACATGCCTATCTCTCAGGGAAATGTTGTTTTTTACTAATTAAATAAACATTGTTAACATGTTCTTAACAAAACCTCGTCACGAGTAACCCTTTCCCAGATGAAAAGATCAACGAATGGTCAAAATCCAGAGATGTTGTAGACGACAAAATCGTTGTAACGACTATCTGGGTGGAGATTGTATATGTTTTGTCTTTTGAAACATTCGGAGAAAAGAAGAAAATGCTGGTGACCAGCATTTTCTTCTTTTCTCTCGATTGTTTCCAAAGTGATCTTACACAGGTGCGTTCATCAATGCACTTGTATGGGGAAAAGAGTAAAACAAGGTTCGTTAAGTATGTACTGATGTCAACATCAAAGCGAATGTGTGAAAACCTGGCTTTTAGATACTAAAACATTGCATCAAGATGCAGCGTAACATATACACGTGACCTGATTTTCTTTTTTCCCTTACCAACGCTGAGTCGCGTGACACAACTAAAAGACCAATGGAAGAACATCTTCAATAATTCCATAAATACGAGACCGATTTTAGTTCGGTTTGTAGTAGAAAAGAGAGGGGAAACCATAATTATTTTTGGGTTTGGTCGATCCTTTGAACGACACCTGATAAAAATTATTGTCGACCAACTACTTCCTAATTACGCCTCAACACTGTCCGAAGCGCATAATGAAAGCGGTTCAAAACTGCTAGTCTTTACAGATTTAACAATTACAATCTAAATGTCCAAAACCAAACATGCTAAGGCAGAAGGGTTGTCAAGCAAATAAGTAAAAAGACGCAAAGGAATGTGAAAGCGCGTATCAAACATCAGGGTCCTGCTTTACAGGTCGACAGACAGTACATGGAGTGTCCATTTCCTGTTACTGTTGCTACCAGTTCAGACATTAGCCCTAAAACAGATGTTACAGTAGCCAAGTCTATTGATGGTCAGTGCACTAATCCAAATTAAAATATTCAACATGTATGTAAAGAATATAGTAAATAGTCGCGAAGTTAAAGTGACATTTCAGATTTTTTTGTCATAAATTTTACTTTTATTTTTATCTGAAAGAGCATATTTCCTAATGAAAATTCTGAAAATTTCAAGCCAAAATATTGCGCCGTTTACGAGAAATTTATATTTTTGTGTTAAAATTGAACAAATTGTTGTGGACAACAGTTCGGATTTATCTGTAATTTATCGATTATGTCTCAACTTTAAATGCGTGTTTCTCGCTTATTGGCAACAACTTCAAAAAAACTAATAGTATTTATACTCATTAGAATAACCAATCTTGGTATCAAGACATACTTTAAAAAATTGAAATTAGAATGAAATGTCACTTTAATATATTCCAATTCGAATACAAAAGGACCAATGCCTCTACCCCAATAAAACAATCAAACTTATGTAATGTCTGCATCTTTCCATTGTTTTGCACTAGTCTCCTTGACCTTTTCCTCTTTCTCCTTCTTTCAACAATAAGCTTTTGCTGGTGCTGAAGCATTCATATTGTTAGATCATGGCCTTGGGGTTCCATGGTCTTCGCTCGCAATATAGACTAAAATTGTCGAGGTTTAAAAAATACCTGTACATTATTAGCCCCCTACCGGTTACCCGGTGGGGGACTATAGGTTTGCTCCATTCCGTCCGTTCGTCTGTCCGTCCGTCACGCTTTTGTCAGGAACATATCTCCTGAACCGCGATTGCTAGCAACTTCAAGCTTTGTACTCTTATAGATCTTATTGTGGTGAAGTGTTATGCTTAAGAATTGTTACTCTGCCACACCCACGTTTTGAGTTATTGTCCTTTGATATTTTTACTGTTACAATTTTGTCCGGAACGTATCTCCTAAACCGTAAATGCTAGCACCTTCAAACCTTGTATACTTATAGATCTCCTTATCGCGAAGTGTCATGCATGAGAACAATCTCCTTCGCAGTTATCTCCCCTGAATTGGGATTGGGGAGATCTCTGCCGGCACAGCTTGAGTTACCAAGATTTCAGGTAATTGATTTTTTTATTTCGATTTTTATTTAAAAAAGTAAACATGCTTTAACTGATGTTTTAGGAATATGAGGCGTCAGATATGAATCCAAATAAAAATATAATTGGATTTAAAAAATGATTTCAAAAACATAACTAAATTTCCGCCATCTTTACGATATGACGTCACATTCACCATGATCACGTGATTTATATGCCTGCAGTGATAATGTAAGGCATTGTCGCTGTGTGGAGTTTGGCATGAGAACTTCTATGTCCCGTCTATTTCTTTAGTTATTGCCCTTTATTGTTTTTTAATGTAGCATTTTTGTCCGGAACACTCGTTATGTCGACATCGGATAAGTCGAAATTCCGCTTAAGTCGAAGTTAAAGTCATGGCCCGTCCTCAACATATGGATATCAAAATGTTTAATCAAAATAATTCTGAAACAAATACAGCCATTGAAATTTAGTAGGAAAAGGATAGAAATTGCTCGTTTCGAGCAATTTCTTTCCTTTTCCTATTATATTTCAATCATGAACACATACGATGCCAATGAAAAATGGTTAAATAACGTTTTTCATCGAAAAATAATAATAAAAAAAATCGGATGAGTCGAACTCGGGATATGTCGAGATATTATGACGGCCCCTCTGACTTCGACACAACGAGTGTCGACTGTATCTACTTCTTCGACAAGATTTATCATGGGAAATACTGTTTGAAAGAGCAAAAAGATGTTGCAGTCGAGAAAATTAAAGCCCTACATGCAGAGATAGCCTGAGAGTTTTTTGTAAAACATATGGAGAAAAAAATCATTGCCAGCATTTAATTCTACTTTTGTGTTTTTACAATGTTTCGCTGACAAGTCTGCAAAAAAAAAAAAAAAAAAAAAAAAATGTTGTTCATGATATAACTTTAGTTCTATTTTATTTTAAGGCTATTTCGGTGTGTATCTAAAAGAACGATTTGTAACTGACGACGAAAGAGACATAAATAAATGCAATTGATAATGTATTAAACTAGTGTGTAACAATACCCTCTTAAAGTTTTTAAGAAAAATAGATCGCAAGCAATGGCAATTTTGGGGGGATTTAATGCTATTTTGTAGCCATTTTCGTTAAAATACAATATGATAACTCATTTTCGGAGCGAGATAGGCGTGTCATCACGTGCAGCACTTCTATTGGCTAATTAGGTCCGCCCAGTCTCGTTCAGTCTCGCGATGATTGATTTCCGATATTCTCATTGGTTGAAAGTATGTTTAATGGCGCCGAGAGGCAAGATAACCATTTAACGTTCCCAGTGCTTGAAACATCGTAAATGACTATACAAAGTAATGTCACGTAGGATATTCTAATCGCAGGGAAATCGTATTCATCTCGTTCGCGCTTGATTACAACAAAAACTGATAGATTTTCGCCACACATCGCTGCGTTTTGACAGTGTGCCAGACGAGAAATGCTAATGCAATCGGCCCTCATGCCAAAGGTCATGTTTTCTTGTATGTGCGGGTCAAATATGAAAGACAATAACGTTACGATAAAAACAATATCTCCGACACTCTATCGAGAAGCAGTTGCCGAGCCGCCGATTATTGATTCCGTCTCGCTGCCGTTTGTTTTGAAAACGCGTTACCTTACTGTATTCCAGATAAAGAGAAGTTATTACAATGTTTATAATGATTATACGCCTTGCTTTTCGATAAACAATATTTAACCCTTTCCCAACAGAAAACATAGGATGGTCCTATTTGAAATCTACTACAAACAACAAATATAGCATATTTGTACACAATAGCACATAACATTTTAGGGCAAAATCATCATCATCATCATCATCATCATCATCATCATCATCAGCAGCAGCAGCAGCAGCAGCAGCAGCAGCAGCAGCATTATCATCTACAATAACAACGGTTAAGATCGTTGTTCATTGCCTTTCATTTCCTAAAATTGCAATAGCTGGAATAATGATGAAAGAGAAATCGCAAATGATATTTTTCACAGTCATTAGAATGGTAAAAGTAAGTGATAATCAAAGTGGCACAAGCGGTAAACCTCTCAGCATTTTGTTCATTCCCCTCAGTGGTTTCCGCACAATTGAACTATTCAAAACCCGTCATCGGTACCTCGTACATGTACGTCATTCCTTTTGGGCGGTTATAACATTGTAAATACACGCATTTACAAAAGTTATATGTGTTAATGAAATTATAATTGATATGCTGTAATAACAACTCAATCCTTTAGCTATGACGACAATCGTTACGTAAAACATGTACAAATGGTAATATGATGTGATAATATACCGATACGAAGCATCGCATTGTCTTCTGCAATATTTATAGTGCCCCTAGATAAACTCGGGACATCTATATTATGCAATGACCCACTTCGGAAAATAACGAACTCTACCAGCGAGAATTAAATTGTCCGAGCTAATATTGATACACTATACAGACCCGTAGGAACAAGAGGGGGGGGGGGGGGGGGGGGAGGGGAGGTTTTTTGGGGGGGGGGTGCAAAAAAAAATAATGTCGAATTTTCCTTTTTATGCTCCCCGAAAAAATTTCGGGAGAGCATATAGTCGCCATGCTGTCCGTCCGTCCGTGTGTCCGTCCGTCCGTCCACAGCCATATCTCAGCAACCCTTGGACCAAATTCAATGAAACTTCACATGTGAACTCCCTGTGATAATCCCTAGAAACCCTTTTCTCTATTTCTTAATTTGAGGCTACGTCATGGAAAAAGGGGCCTTAATGTAAAAATTAGATTTCCTCTAATTTCTCTTCATTCAATGGGCAGAATTTAATGAAATTTTGTGCTTATGTGTTAAATGAGATGTTCTAGACCATATTCTATAAATAATGTGTGTGCAAAAAATCTGTCATGGGAAAAGGGGGCTTGATGTATGATAGTTTTTATTTTGTGACAAACACTTATTCGGGTAGCATAATCCGTCTATGACGGCTCTTGTTCTAGTTTAGGGGAAACACGATATAGCCCCCCTCCAATATTTAGAAACAGGGCGTCACCTTAGAATAGAAAGGTTCTATGTAACATTTTGATAGTTTTGAGAAAATCGCGTTTAAAGGTTTAAAGTTCTAGTATAAATCAGGAAATTAATGCACAAAAACAACATTTACACTGATTATGTATTTGTATTTAATGTTTGATTTTATATATGTTCTAATTGATTAGAATCAATACTTTGATCAATATGATCAATAATGTAGATAGGCCCTTTCAATTCCAACTAAGTTTGTAATAGCAAGGACACTTTGGTATAAATAGAAAGGTTCTATGTGTCACATAAAACCTTTTTATTTGAACTCACTTTGCTGATAAATGCTGGTTTTGGGTTATATGTGACAAATAGATCCTTTTGATACCAACAGATTAAGCAAATACATTATATATAAAACATTTTATATGGCTGTATTTTCACAAACTGAGGTTCAAAATGGACAATTTTGCGCAAACATTTAAGCATCATTACATATTGATCAACCGTGGTTAGTTCATATTTGATATTCTTACTTTCATAGGAAAAAAGCTCATTGTACGATAATAATGTATCCGAGTCTTCATCCTTTGAGCAACTTGGTATTTTGTCTTAGCAATTTCTAGCAGTTGGAAGATTATTATAATATGAATGGAAGTCGGTTGGTATGACTTCATTTTTACACAAATTAACCAAGTCTTTTTATGCCCCAGTATCAAAAGATCGGGGGCATATTATTTTACTCGTGTCCGTCTGTCCGTCCGTCCGTCTGTCTGTACGAAAACTTAACATTTGCCTTTTCTCCAAATTATTTGACATACAAAACTCAAATTTGGTATGTAACTTTCTTTCAATGATATCTATCTGTTACATGCAGTATGAATTTTCTCAATGTCATACGTTAACCCTTACCAACCATATACATGAAAACTTAACATTTTAAAAGAAATGACACTTTCGGGGGCATTCGTGTTTCTCAAACACATCTTGTTTCTTTTGTTCTGTAACTGGTAGGCGCGTGAGATAGCACTTGTCCTTTTTCTGAGTCATTTATCGGCCATGTGTTGACTTGACCTTTCTCTTTGCACAGTATACACTTTCGTGAAACTATTTTCATAAAAGGAATAATTGATCAACAGTTTTTTCGGTTCTTCTCTTTTAATGCGAATCAATTTGATATTCAACCAATTTATTCTACAACCAACAATTGTAGTGTGTAGATTAAGATGATGTTTTGTAACAAGGGGCTTACATGGTCAACTTTTGATGGGTCTGCAATGCATGGACTTTTCCTCCTAGCCATTTTGATGAATGTACTCCAGTGTGAAGGGACACAGATGGATGTTAATTACTTTGCTTGTTCGATTGTAGAATGGACAAAGTCGCATTCCATCTGACTAAAACCAGATTGAAAAAAAACTTATGGTTTATTGCCTTTAACTGAGGTAATTAAGAAACATAGTACATGTATGATGCAGCTACATATTTGTTTCTTCAACACCCCCTGACTGACAAAATGATTGAGAATTCTTCAAAAGGCAAGTGGCTATCTCACACGAGCCTCTTTTTCCATGTGTTTCCTCTCACAAAATTAATGATAAAATGCCTGTTTGTCATACGAGTTGTACACTGTAAGATTATAGCAACATAATAGTATAGTGCACTAACTAGGAAACAGGGTGTTGTCAAAACGCCTGTAAATCAAAAGTAGCAACACAATATTTTAAATCAAGTTTTGCTTTTCGTTTTTTCTTTTCCTTTTCTTCTCGGGCCTGGGTTTTCATTCAGTATGTCATCCATGTCATGTGATGGCGTTGATACTTTGTGCATGTAGAATAATGATCTTTCTTGGGTTTGAAAAATATTGAACTTCTGATCTGTATTTGTCCTCCTAAACAGGGGCTATTCCTTTGTGTCTACGCCAGTCTCTGTAAAGTTCCCACATCTTCTTTATGTTTAGATCGACGGCCAAATATTCTTTCTTTGTACCTCACTCATTGAATAATGCGACTCCATACTAGGGTAACTGTTAATGTACTTACTCAAAAAATCAATTGTTTCTTCATCAATTTTATACTCTCCAAAGCCGGAGGTCATCAAATATGACCTCTTCAGTTTTCCCAACAGCCTATTTGGTCGTCATAATCTAATTATAGCACATCATTTAAAATTTTAAATTATCGAATCAAAGTCATTCAGTTTTATCTTGCATGATCATTACGTATACATTACTTTGCTTCTATTTTTGGCTGAAGCCGGTAACATTTGAATTATCGAATCAAAATCATTTAGTTTGATCTTGTTTGATTACGTATACATTACGTCGCTTCTATTTTCGGCTGAAGCCGGTAATTTGAAGCGTCAGCCAATGAAAGTTTGTATCAGCTTTTTAAATTGTTTTGTTGTGTATAGCCAACGATTGGATACTGAAATCCCGCCAAGGCCCCGAGATTAGACGTGAAATGGCCCCGCGAGAACAGAGCTCATTCTATCGAAATGGAATGTAGAGATAATGTGCTCTGTTCTTAAGAGAGTGTCAATTTTATTGCCAGGTCGGTTTCGTCCCATTATATCCTTGCCTTAAAATGTTCCATGTAAATCGTGCATGTCGAGAGTCTTTCTAAAAATGTTAGCACATACTCTTACATTTTCATTGTTGACTGGTAAATGATAGTGTAGAGACTTTTGCTTCTTACCAGTTATCATACGTATCGGGGTACTTTGGGTAACAACCTTGCATATGAAACACCGCTGCCTTTCAAAGTTCAGGAGTGAATACTACACATCAAATATCTTCTTCCTATCAATCTCGCTCACGTTCTGGCTGCATTTGAATCTGCAGTTTTGACAATTCCGTGGTTGTACTTTTTCCTTTACTATCTTGGCAGATTGTCACACATACGATTTTCACCCATTTTTGTTTCGCTTACGCAAGACTTCCACTGACGCTCATTCCGTACCCTTTCCTGGATGAGTTCTTAATTGGAGTTTCATAGTCCGCCCTTTTGGGTGGGGTTATAATTGGGGTTTCTGTGGGTATTTGTACCATCATTCTTTTCCGGTGATGAGAAACTTTTTTGTCTGTTTATGTAGGAATTTGTTTGAATCTTTTGTGTGATAGATTCAGTGCCTTAATAATGTTCTTACTGTCTTATATAGTTATAAATGCGCCACTTCAATAAGTTGGTATGATTCGCTCTCAGACTGGGAACTTGGCTTAATATTTATGATAGTAGAACTGACACAGCTTGAGTAGATTCGCACTATTCTATTCAAATTTATTAGCAATTGCTAAGGGCAAACAATATGCCAAATAAGTGTTCCATTGTCCACGTTGTCGCAAATAATGCACTTCTTTTATGAAGATTTCTCGTTGATTACAACTGTCTGAATCAAAAACCATAAAATGGATAGTTTTCATTTTTCTGGAGATTTGGAATTACATAAAGATTGTCTGTACTCTGTCAAGTCACCAAATGTATAATCCTCAATACATGCAGCAACTGCAGCGAAAAAGCAATTTCCATCTTCATTCACTTTCACAAGTTTTCTCCATGTCTATAAAACTAAGTAATTATGTGTGTTGACTGTAACCTGTTAATTGTTTTCCAACAAGGTGTGAAATTTTAGCCAGTAAATATTTTTTATCACTGATAAGAGGGCATATGTTTCATGAAAAGACTATTTCAATAGCAATGAAAGGTTCTATTTGTCATATAGAACCTTTCACTGTCATAATATCCTAACTTTGAACATAATTTGTTGGAAAAGAAAGGACCCATGTGTCAAATATGTCCTTTCTCTACAAATTGGTATACACTTAGAACCTTTCTCCTCCAACTCATACTGAGATAGGTAGATAGAACCTTTACATTTTGTTGAATATCTTCGTCATTTATGTCCAGATTGGTCTGATTTTTACACAGTAGCTGCATTGGTTGATACCATCTTTAAAAATGTAAAAATCTCAATTTCGACCAAAATGTTAGATAGAACCTTTCTATTCTAAGGTGACGAGGGGATTGAGTCCATCCAATGTGAAATTGATTCTACTCTTGTTTTGGCAGACAATTTCTGGTAGACGTTGAATATAGGCCTATATGCTTCACGTGGACCATTTCCGGACGTACCATGGCGGTGAATGTGTCAATCTCCAAAACAGCGGTTATACAAAGGGCAGTAACCTAAGAGGGAACTATTTTATCCAGTTAACCTAGACGTAATTTCGGACAAGAATATATCTCGTAAGTGCTGCTATAAAATCTAGTAACTACGGCTTGATTCAAGCCGTAGTTACGCGATTTTATAACAGCACCTACGGATTATCAAAACATAGCGGTAAATCCAGTCTATTTCTTGCACAAAAATTATTGTTGTTCAATCTTGTAAGGGGAGATCACTGCTTTGAAGATTGGGACTCGAATCACTGTTTTTTCGTCTCTACGATACCCGGCGGACTCTTTACATGGACACATTTTTTTCCAAAAATATGTCTTGATGCCAAAATTTGTTATTCTAATGCTGTAAGTTTTTTGAAGTTGTAGATTTTAAGTAAAAAATACTCCTTTAAAATTGAGACATAAATAGAAATGTTCATATAAATCTGAACTGTAGTCCACATCATTTAGATTCATTTTCACACAAATAAATACACGTATATTTGTCGTAAACGGCGCAATCTTTTGGCTTGAAATTTTCCGTATCTATATATAAGGAAAAATTATCTATTCAGATAAAAAAGTAAAATTCATGAAAAAACATCTGTGAAATGTCACTTTAAAAAATCAATATTACGGAACTATTCGGGAACTCATATTTTGTACATGGAAAAACAATTTGCAACGCATAAAAACCCCAATCACGGCGAATAACCATCTTTCCTTTGCTATAGATCAAGGGCGGACCCAGAAATATTTTACAGGGGGGATCCAAGCCCAAGATTTTTTTCTTGGGGGGGGGGGGGGGGGGTCAAGCTCAAATTATGGCTTAAAATTCAATAGATATGTATCGTTACACTAAATTTATACAATCACAATTTAATTTTTGACCAATGCCAGCCGACCCCCCTCTAGATCCGCCCATGCAGATCAATTCTTTACAAGCGTGTTTACAGATTCTATTTTCACTTCAAAACGAGACAAGGTAAAGGCCAACGAGACACACCTCCACGGTATTACTACACCGTACAACCGGCTGCGTCGATGACTGTTTGCGAGGGAAACGTGGAAAGGTTTATTTTGTAGAAGCACTGAACATTTATACGCGTATTTATCGACTTAAGAATACCAAAGATCCATTCGTTTATTTGTAAAAGTAAATCAATTTGACCTACTATGCACCTGACATCAGATGCCGAATCTGTCTTCTCTGACTTTCGACGCAGCCGGTTGTGCGGTGTGTTGAATTTCGCTGAGCACAGATGACGTACCTTTGACGTAATTGCTTTTTGAAGGTTGGGCATATGTAACCGTTACAAAACAAAAACAAAGACAATAAAAACGGATCCACACGTTATTCATTGACTTGGATTTTAACACATAATAGAGCTTTCGCTGGTCATAAATGATATACCCCTTCAGGTTGGTAATTTCATACGTTATTTCTGGTTTGTAATTTTTGTGCCATTTGCATTTTCGACAGCCTAGCAGGTCCCCGTTTAACTGATAAGATCATAAATTATGGAGGCGGGACCTCGGTTTAAAGTCCGAAATACTGAAGAGGCGGGTGATCCAACCTACGATCCCTGTGTTACAAGGCCAGCGCGTTACCACTGCACCAAATCCGCCCCCCTCACGTGATAAAGAGGGGCAGGGACACAAATTTGTATAAATCATATCACATACTTTTTCGTGTAGCGGCATAATTTGATTTGATTTAATTAGGAGCCAAATTGCAGAAGTAAAATTCCACTCGAGTTTTCGAGCAGATAAACGCTTGCTTAAACCCTTTCCCAACGACATGAACTTGGACTGATCTAATTTGAAAGCTACTGCAGACGACATGACTGTAAATAAACATGATTTGTGTACGAAGAAAATATTGCAGCAAAATATCAAAATGCATTTTTACCTTTGTATCAATGGTTTCACGATGCCATATCTTGTTAAGGACGTACAAAACAGTACATATTTTGGGAAGAGGTTAAGCATGAATATTCATTTCATGTTTATAATTAGCAATGCTTCAGAAATTTAATACGCCACGGAAAAAGAAGCCTTAAGGTATACACCCCATCATTAAAACACCACTTTCTAGCCATGCGAAATGCATCAAATCACACACACTTGTAAATACACTTCACATAAGTTGTTTCGCCGTGCCGGATTTCAAGATAATGGATTATGCTTCGAGAAGAAAATGATCTACAAATATTACTTTACTCTATATTCATATGCAAAGGAGGTAATTTGAAACATTTTTGCCAAATATTTCCACAAGTATGCATAAATTCAAAATTCTAAACCGTTCAAAATGCTTATGTTTGTATTTTGAATGAAAATGTAAAACAATTTATGAATTATTGTCACTTTTCAAATTTCGCATCTGACTCTTTAGTGTTAATGGTGGGTTGTATACCTTAATAGCAACTCTCCCATTTAAAGAATAAAGGTTTTTTCAAGAAATGAAATGAAACTTTCGTTCGCGACATCTTTGAATTTGGACCTGTCTAAAAATTGCGGTCTAGTAATGGATTAAACCGAAAAGGTGAAATATAGATCCAGATTGTTAAGAATACATAGGCTGGCCAGGTTGAATACTTATACGTCTCGCAATAGTTATAGAGACGCATTATATAGTGGCGCGTCCAAAAAAAGCTAGCATCTGCTACGAATTGGATATCACACGCCTTCCCAGAAGTGATTTCTTTGCCAGATATTTAGTGCAATAATTACGACTACACTTCCTACCTGCAACCAATTAACCCTTTCCCAAACAAGACCTGCTTTTGACGCCCTATTAGGAACAGGCAGGGGGAAACATTGAGACAAAAGAAGAAACTGCTGATAATCAGCAGTTTCTCCTTTTGTCTCAATATTTTCTGTGCTATATTGTACACAAAATCTAACACTATCAACATCAAGTTTGTTGCCTACAGCAGCTTTCAAACAGGAAAACCGCAAAATCGTGTCATTTGGGAAAGGGTTGAACATTTCCAAAACAACAAAAGCCGAGGCCCAATATCTCATTCGATAACGTAGGAGTCTGTCAATCCAGGGGTCGCGAGTTCGTACCCCGGCTCGGCCAGTATCCATTCTGACTTTTGTCTCTCATCAATGGGTGCGAATCATCTATTTGAGAGAGCAGTTGGAGGATCGGTTTGGATATTGGGGTGGTACTGGCGAGAGAAATACAATGAATCCACGGTTAGGTGCTCCAGCCGCAGACCATATCAGTTGAAAACTGCGTTAAACCCCAATAAATCCAATCAAATTAAAACAACAAAAGATTGGATTGTTCTTAATTTAAAGGAGTTACGATCTACAAAATAAGCATTATTTTAGTATGAAACGTTTATGATGTTGTGCACAAAAATACGAAAATAATGTATTTCGACATTTTATTCCTTCGTTTTGATGGTTTTCAAAAGAAAGCAGGACTTGCCTTGGAAAATGGTTACTTTCAGGGAAAACATTGAGAGGGGGTAAAAACATTAACACCTTTTTACAACTCTCAGGATGAAAACTTTAGAAAACATTGTAGCAAATGAAGAAATCCCTTCATTTCCTGCACTGTTTTCTTCTCAGAAGATAGAAAAATATAACATTTCATTCACTTGAAATTATCGTCTGTATATAATAATACAAAGATATCAGAACGTGGTATCAAGTGACACAATATTGATAATCATTGCAGAAAATCCGATTTTGTTAATACATTCCCGATTCGAATCTTTAACGATTTGCCCAAAGGAATTCCTGATTTTTGTTCGATCGTCAATAACATTTTGTTATCCGGTGCTGTCCAAAAGATCTACCTCATTCTGAATATATCTGGAGATTTTCAGCCTTCTTTGCTTCGAACCCTTTCCTCCCAATCGGTCATTTTTGAAAATTATCGAATATGTTATGTCACGTGATTCCCCGCCTTTAATATGCATCTTAGAATCTTATTACGTCAATTGGCAATTGAATAGCTGAACTTTTTTCCAACGTAGTGTCACTGGTGGGGAACTCGGCCAAAGCGAGGGACGTTTTTTCGCGATCAATGTATTCCGTCGGTGTTGTTATAAATATCGTAACTACGGCTTCATCGAAGCCGTAGTTACGATATTTCATAACAACACCGACAGATTGTCAATACAAAACGGTAAACCCGGTCTGTTTTTAGAACAAGTTCATTGTCATTAGAAAAAATCTATAAACTCACATTTTAAACGCAAAATATCTATACCTTGTTGTAGCGAAAATTGTTTTAGTTCACCACCAGTGAGTGTGTACGTTCGCAGTTGCCCGTCCTTCGGAGATACGAGTACAGGGCGCGTAAAATGGCGACTACAGCCATTACACTTAACTTATAGTCGGAGTATTATGTCAGTCTGATAAATAGAGATTTCAAAGATAAAATCGCAAGTTTCTGATTCTCTGGTTTATCTGTACATTCAGACTTATGAAAGATAAATTACTACATGTATAAGTAATTCTGAAAGTTTTTCAAGGTTGTGTGCCTTGGCATTTTTAGAGACATATTATAAATGTTCAGAGTCTGACACCAGAATATCAATACACTACCATTCAAAACCTCATTACCCAATGACAAGTAGCGTACCTAATACACAAATTCCACGTGACAGATGAATGATCCAATCAGCGATGAGATCACAAACATCGTGTTTATCTCCGATAAAGTGTAAACGATCCTCTAACAGACTCTGGAATGTGTTCCATTCTGATAATCGTGTATCGTCACGCAGAAAAGGGCTTATTCATTCTGCAAATGGTTGAATCATGAAAATATTCTACAGAACTACACATAAGAGTCCCCCGCCATACTATTTTGTCTGTTGCTTTGGTTATACGGCCAGTAATACGTCCACGGTTAACCCAACCAAACAACAAAATTTTAGCCTAGTCCAAACTCACGTGTTGCAGACGACAATTTCCATTGAACAAAATTTAACATTTTTTGGTCTTTCTTGGTAGAAAACATTGTGGGAAATGAAGAAATTGCTTGTCACAAGCAATTTCTTCATTTTTCACAATGTGTTTCTAGCCTTTTCTGTGAGGGAGTCAAAAGGCGTCAATGTGCAGTAATGGGTTTTAATAAGAGGTAACGCGTGGGCCTACCGATTAAGAAGTAATGAGTTCTAGCCTTATTGCGATTAAAAAAAATTACCTTGTGTATTTTCATTTCCAGTGCGAGAAGTGGTGAAGTTTAAAGAAGAAGAATCGTGATGGTATCAATTTTGGTTGTAACAGACAATTGATATGATAAAACTTCAAGACACACAGAACACAGACAACGTAAGCAGAGCTTTCGATAAGAGGGGATAAAGGCTTTTCAAGATGCGATATTTCTTTTTTTCCTCATCAAACCCTCTTTTGTGGGTACTCGTTTGAATCGTCTCATCGGTGGTTTGCATTTTGAACTTTTAGAATGTCTTTATCTCCATTTATCTTGTGATCGGTGTAAGTAACAAGTATAGATAGAGGCTGTATAGTAGATTCTACGCGAAATAAACATTAAATGCGCGCAGACTGGGCGTGGCTATGTATAGACGTCACATAAACTACCCGGCAGCCTTTTTATGCGAAATAGAGCGGCGAAATTTTAAAATATACCGCAATTTCATTGTTATCAAAATGGTGCCGAAAAGGTCGAAAACGCTAGTAAATGATTTCAGCCAATTAATCAGCCTTGGGAATGCTCAGTCTGGTCACAATCGACTATTTTCGCAAAAAATCTCCCTTTTCAGTGACGTTTCCCAACACAATTTCTGAGATCCATTCATGCCAGTTCTAATACAAACTAGAGTAATACCAGTAGCTTCTAATCTGTTAACCCTCTCCCAAACAAGACCTAGATTTGACGTCCTTAATATTAAACTGCTTGGGAAAACATTGAGACAAAAGAAGAAAATGCTGATAATCAGCATTTTCTCCTTTTGCCTCAATGTTTTCTCTTGCTATATTGTACACAAATATCACCATTATCAATATCAATTTTGTCGTCAGCAGCACCTATCAAATGGGGTCAATCTTTTTGTCTGTTTGGGAAAGGGTTCAGTATGTCTCAACTTGCAAGGAACACCCAATTTTTGGCGGCTTGCCGCATGCAGTTTTTGCTTTGAAAAAAATGTTTTGTTATTATCTATATGTAATTCTGTACCAAAACATCAAAGCTGTGAGAGTTTTAATAATCAGGAGAAAAGGAGGATATGGTCATATTTTGTATTTTTCTTGCCTATTTCAAAAATGTTAACTTTTCGAGAAGCATTAACTTTCCTTTTCTTTCAGATATCACATCTTCGTACAGCATGGTGGTTAATCACATTTTAGAAAATCATCAATATTTTTGTTAATTAATACTTAGCCAATTTGAATTCAGGTTGAAACAGAGAAGGTAGGAAATGCCAGGAATAAGCTGGACGTGATTAATATTTGAAAAGTCAGCTGATAAAAATGTTATTGAAGATCAACCAAAATTTTAACAAAAAATACCACGTTCATCTAATGCATGACGTCTGTCCACCTTTTCGGCTTCAAACCTAAGTCGAATCGGATTTTCTGAAATTAAGAATCATGTGATTATCCACCGTGACAGTGGTAAGGTATGTGTGTGTAAACCTAACACACTTTGTAAAAAACTACTTTGTCATATCATTTTGGAGATGTCGTTGTCGATCTGCAGACAAAAGAGGGGCTGACGTCGATTTTCTGTACATTGATTGTGCATATTTTCGAAAATTAATACGTCATTCAAGAATGAGAAATGTAGCCAAATTCACTTAAGGTAGTCCACCCCTAATGAGATTCTCGCTACCTCGGTGTTATTCGGGCGACATTGAAAACATTCGGCGGTGGAACTTCCCACCGCCGAATGTTTACGACCGCGCCCGAATAGGTTCGGATACGTTACGACGGCGCTGGTAAAAATTCGATGTTTTATTAATCTCAAAATGGCCACATTACGGATATTCTACCTTAATTTGAAAGAATAATGTTTCAAAATCGGCGATGTGTAATGATATTAAAATTTGGTCATTCTATGCGAGGGGAAATTATTTTGGTAACATATCAAAGGTAATGTCATTTAAATGTTGCTGATCGAAATTGGATTCCCTGGAATACGATTTCAGAGAGAAGGAGTCGGTATAGCTAATCAGATATGACTGTAATGAAATCATGTTGGCAATGGATGCGAGAAAATAAAACAGTCAAGAGCGAAAAAACACACCGGCTGAGGCCAATTAATAGAAAACGAATTTGAAACTAATTGATTCAAGCTGAAATATGTGAAATGCCGTCGCTTTTCTCCAAAAAGCTCGTAACTGCAGCTTGTCTTAAGCTGTTGTTACCAGTTTTTCGAATAAAAACAGTGAAGGCTCTTTACAACGGAAGTACTTAGAGAAAAGCGGAAGTTCTTAAATCTGCGCGCGCATGGTTAAGTATTATTTACCATAATACTTTCTCGAACACAATCTGTTTTTGACGTTCTTCACTGAGAGACATATTACGAACATGTCTGAGTGAAAAGAGGAACATGCCGATTTGACTTTCGTTTTCTATATAATATGTAAAATGGCAGATTCACACCAAGGCTAAGGCCTGCCTATTTTTATCATCTTTCAGTTACTGTCGTTTCACAACACAGTTGTTCATTGTTTATGTTAAGCAAGCCAATGTTGATAGATAGTTTCTGATTACATAATACCTTAGATAGTTTATTAAAGGGGTTTATTTTTCGGTCCAAATCTGGGAAATAGTAGCTTTAAAGCTACTATTTCCCAGATTTGGACCCAAAAATTGTCAAATACAAACCAAAAGTACACTTTTAAGCTTTATATGACCTGATTAAATGATTACGACAAACTATTGAAGCAACGACTCATTTTTTCGCAATTTGATACCAAATTCATGAAGCGATGTCGAAAGTAGGTCAAAACAGTAGGACATGCGACTTTCTTAAATGACGTCACAACATACACGATGACGTCATATTGAAATTCAAGTATGAATCTCGTTTGAATCATGGTCCGCGCTGTATGCGCATGCGCAACAATTTAAAAATAATTCTAACCCCATCTGAGACGGGGTTGAATTTAGGTTTGGATTCTCCCTAAATTCAGCTATCTGTCTTGTAATTTCGGCTCATTCTCTGTCTGAATCGCATATTATTAACCATCCCGAGGTGGTCAACACAAAACTTTTGCATATTTTTTCAAAAAAAATCATTTTTTGCAATTAGACCATCTGTTACCGTCGCCCTTTAAGGCCTTGTCACATACACGATTCCATGTCCACATCACGGCCAGAGCACGCCCAAAAGTGGTCGATTTTACAGCTTATTTTTGGACGCTATGCGGACGTAATGTAGACGCGATTTTTTTTTAAATGTGAATACCCTTTCATTTTCAAACCAAGACAAAGGCAGGCTCGCCCGCATTTAAACCCTTTTCCCAAACGACAAAATTTTAGGGTGATCCACTCCAAAAAACTGCCACAAAAAACAAAATGGATGTAAGTAAAGATAGGATTTGTGTAAAATATGGCACAGAAAATATTGAGACAAAAGGAGAAACTGCTGGTTATCAGCAGTTTCTTCTTTTGTTTCTATGTTTTCCCAAACGTTTTCTATTAGGGAAGCCCCGCCCTTTCACCGCCCATCTGCTGCTGGTCTACGTTTAGTTAGGTAATGATGATAGACAGTTTATAATTCTCATATTTAAATTTCCTATCAGCGGTGCTATGCTTTTATCTGATAAGCAGTTTTTATCCCTGTAAACCGAGCCTTGAGCAAACAAACCAGTTTTGTTGTGAGACTGTGAAGTGGGGTACAGTGATAAAACGTCTGTAATTCTTCAGCTTTCTTGTACAATATCGATGCCACGCTGCATGTCCGCGGAAATTATCCCTTTCATAAACAACGAAACCTATCCAAATATACTCCTCACAAAAAGTTAAGCAACAAAAGTAATTCTCTCAATATTCTTTTTATACATGCGGTAATTTTTGCACAGATTTGTTTTTCGGACAGCCATATCTATGCTTAAACACACTTAAAAGAATACAGAATGTTATCGTCTCCAAAAACAGCTATCACGTGATTAGAACACACTCACCCCCAAAACATGCATGCAAAATGTGTCGCATATACGGATTTCAAACTTGGCATTAGCTCCGTATGTGCTTAAAACGCATCAATTTGACAACTTTGATGTCATCAACATTTGAATCATGCCAATACGTCACTTGCCTCCAATTGAAGTGGCTCAAATTGTTGGAATGCTACAGGGTGGGGCAACCAAGACTGCTGCTGCCATTCACTTTAAATTTCATCGCAGTATTGACTGAAGAGCAATAACCCGATACAATCAAACTGGACAGATGTCAGAGAGACCACATCCAGGTCGTCTAAAGGGGGGTTTACACGGTCTGCTTTAGCATATATGCTTTAGCAGATGTGCTAAAACATACCGTGTGAACCCCAGATAATGGGCTTTCTGCTAGCATATCTGCTAAAGCAGACGTTTTAGAGCATGCTCTATTTCTAGTGAAAAAGCAGACGGAAATTGACCAATCAGATCTCTGATTCCAGAGATATGACCGGTAAAATAAACAAACACTGGTCAGCCCCCTCATTAATCATGATAAACCCACAGAATCTCTACAGGTAACTATTAACCCATTATCAAACGACAAAATTTTAGACCAAATTCAAAGATGTGGCAGACGACAATTTATTTCAAATGAAGTTTTACACTTTTTGGTCTTTTTGTATGGAAAATATTGTGGGAAATGAAGAAATTGCTTGCCACAAGCAATTTCTACATTCTCCACAATGTTTTCCAAAGCCATCATCTTGAAGGGAGTCAAAGCGAGTCACTGTGTGGTAATGGGTTAAAACGATGATCTTTTATTATAAGCTAAACATAGTTTCTTTTTTAAATTTAGTACAACAATCTTATAGATCTTGTTTTAAAGTAATTATATTTGATACTTTGTCATGAAACTAATTGATCTTTATCATGATATCATGCTGATCTTTACCTTAACCCATTACCAAACGACAAAAACATGGGTTGGTCCAAATTCAAAGATGTTGCTAACAACAATTCAAAATGAATTATTGTTTTACATCTTTGGGTCACATTGAAAACATTGTGGGAAATGAAGAAATTGCTTGTCAGAAGCAATCTATTCATTTCCCATAATGTTTTCCTAAACAATTATCTTTTAGCTAGCCAAAAAGAGTCATTGTGTGGGAATGGCTTAAATAGTATCTTTTGTTGAATATAAAAGACAAGGTTTAGATCAGACTTAAAAATGGTCTTTATACAAACATGTTTTATCAAAAAGATGTCAATAATTCCAATTTTTCATTTCATATCACATAAAGTATTTATTGATAATGATAATAAATGATCTGCAAAGACTAATGTTAGTCACTGTCAGTCTGATATTGACTATAGTAAAGCATGACTCTTGTCATAGTCTGATCCAGATTTTAACTTCTATCTTTGAAATCTTTGTGATTGGGAGTCTCAAGATTATGCAAACTTTCGTAATTTGATTTGTATTAATCCTTACGCAAACAAGACCTGCTTTTGACATCTCTTGTAGAAAAAGGTAGGCAAAACATTGAGACAAGAGAGGAAAATGTTGAAAATCTGCAATAACATTTGTCATGCTAAACCAGTGAACTTTAACAGACACTTATGTTTAAGATCAGAGTAGGTAATGGAAGATTGGTTTCGATTCACTGTCTCTTTTCTCAGCAATGTTTTGCGATAGTAAAAAGGATAAAGGCACACAAGGTATAATATTTCACTATCCTCCATTCTACAACTGACCAGTGAACTGTTTGACCTAGGTCAGCTAACTTCCACCAAAAGCACATGTGCTTAAACATACCGTGTGAACGCAAAAAACATACATGCTAAAAACATACATGCTAAAGCAGATATGCTAAAGCAGACCGTGTAAACCGCTCTTAAGAGTAACAATACCTTGTGAAGACCGATATGTTGCAACCTTAGTCCGTAGGAACTGGCTTACAACGGCCAGATCGCTGGAAAATGATCTCCAAAGGGTGTCAGGAAACAGGATTTCCATCCAAACCGTGAGGAACATGTTTAACACAGAAGGCCTAAGGTCCTGGATACCACTTCAACGGATCAAACTTCCCCAAAAACATCGACGGCAAAGATTAATATTGGAACATCAACATCAAAACTGAGGGTCACTCGTTGGCGTTAACTGACTCGTCAAGATTCTGCCTCGATTCTAATGATGGTTTGCCATGTGTGTGGAGAAACGGTAATGAACGGTTTGCCGACTGTAACATCGCTGAACACGACGAATATGAACGTGGGAGTTTGATGGTCTGGAGAGGTATCAGTGTTTGCCACAGAACAGAGCTGGTTGTCATCAGACGAGGTTCAATGACTGGTGTAAGGTGCATTTACGAGATCATCACGCCTGTTATCATCCTTCTGGCACAGTAAACAGACCCAACTGTTATGTTAATGGATGGTAATGCCCGTCCCTATCGGCCTGGAATTGTGACTGAAGTTCTGTGGACCAACAACATCAGACATATAGACCGGTATGCTACGTCTCTAGACCTTAATTCGATAGAACATGCATAGGACATTCTTTGAGGGCGTGTCTATGGTCAGCATGTTCGCCGACAGACTCTGGATGAACTGCAACTGGTCTTGCAGACAGAATGGAGGATCAATCCACAGTGGACATTAGACAGACAAATCTGCTTGATACCAAGGTGTGTTCGGGCGTGTGTTGAACATCGTAGGGGTCATACCAGGTACTTGATGCTCGATCATGGCCTGAAGTGGCCAGAAAACAACTTTTTACACATTCTGAACTGCCGGCGCGTGACGTTTTGCACCATTGTTTCGTCGGGACGGTTTTCGGGGATCTGTAACTGTGCTATTGTTTGAAAATTTTCTCAATCATTTAACGTAATTTGTGTAATAAGACCCCAACTTTGTATTGCATAAAACATAGATCATTAGATGTGATAAAGCACGTTTGAGAAAGAAAAGCATCTTTGTTGCTTAACTTTTTGTGAGGAGTATATAACGCTACTACAAATCGTAAGATATATCGGCACTTTCTTATTTTGCCCCAATATTTTCTCAAGTCTTTTCTGCTAGTGTAGTCGAAACTATATTTTGTTTTTGAGGATAAATCGATATTTTGTAAGCCAGAAATGATTAAGCAAATCCGCCAGATACAATGCGTGTATCAATTGCAAGTCAGACCAATTCTGTCATTTTTTAACCTCTTGCCAAGTTTCGAATATGTATTACTTTACTTTAATATCATTCGGTAAACACTCAATGTTCAAATATTTGTCGTGTAAATACAGATATGTCTCGCACCATATGAACAGAGATCTTATAGAATGTTCAGGAAAAATGTTTTTACTCCAGTGTTTATTGATAAGGGTCCAAATAAGAAATATGGCCTTTTTTCTGGAATAAATAGTGTGCGACGTCCGCATATATCAGTCGAAACTACCGGTAGTTTGTCCACAAGCCACAATTGACCAAACGCCAATCGACAGATCGCTCCGCCCAACATAGAATTTAGGACAAACAATGGGGATGTGATCATTAATAGGGAACGTTTTTATCCAGTTAATCGTGACGTGAATTCGGACAAACAAAATAGTATTTCGTAGTTGTTGTTATAAAATCTCGTAACTACGGCTTGTTTAAGCCGTAGTTACGAGATTTTATAACAACACCGACGGTTTATCAAAACATAACGTTAAACCTAGTCGGTTGTTAGCACAAAATTCTTTGCCATTGGCATGTCGATTGTTTTGAGAGTCAGTCGATAAACCGATACAATAACACGTGCAACGAGGAACAATTGGGGTATGACATTATTCTGATCGTCCATTTGCTAATCGATGTTTTTGATTGGCAGTCGGCGTTTGGTCAATTTTCGTCTGGTCCAAATTCAAAGTTGTTGCAGACGACAAGATCTAGTTTGAGTCAATATTTACACCGATAGTTACAGAAGATAACTCGATGAAGGGGACAACAAACTTGTTTCAATATTTACTAATCTAGTCACAAGAAAATGGTTTTGTGGAATGTAATTATCAAGTGGGTTATACACTGTGATTTATATCTTACTTGCAACATTTCGTATGGGTACCTTCCAGAATGGTCATTTATATCAATATATTTGGAAAAACATTTAGACAAAAGAAGAAAATACTGCTTATCAGCATTATCTCCATTTGCCCCAATATTAGCTGTGGTATATTGTACACGAATTCTTCATTTATTAATTCAAAATTTGACATCTGCAGGAGGTTTTCAGTGGCGGGTCAAAATGGGGTTCTCGGGCTTCAAACGAACCCCATCTGTAGCCCGATTATTTCTCTTTCACGTAGAATGTCAGTCAAAATTGTGTACATACTAGGAAACCCCCTCGCCCCCTGATTGTTTGCTCGAACCCACTTCGCGGAAATCCTGGATCCGTCACTGCTTTTCATTTTGGACAGTCTAAATTTTTTACGTTTGGGAAAGGGTTAATGCAGATATCATAACTCATTTTGTCGTGTTACCGATAATTTCATAATATTTGAAAATTTAAATCCATTTTCGGATTAGATCTACTGCCAAGTTTTGATCGGTTCACGAAGAGATTAATCTGTTTAGAAAAAAGTTGATGGGCCATTTATCAGGATTAGCATAATCCGATAAAGGAATGTCGGTAATCTGGCCTACCAGGGATAATCTTATTAGTGAATTATTCTCACTCCAAATATTCCAACATTTTGAAGACAAACAACTGAAAAGTATCGCTGCTTTTCAACCAAATCCCCGTAACTGCAGCTTAAGATCAAACTCCACGCAGCGACAATGCCTTACATTATCACTGCAGGCATATAAATCACGTGATCATGGTGAATGTGACGTCATATCGTAAAGATAGCGGAAATTTATTTATATTTTTGGAATCATTTTTTAAATCCAATTATATTTTTTTATTTGGATTCATATCTGACACCTCATATTCCTAAAACATCACTTAAAGCATGCTTACCTTTTTAAATAAAAATCGAAATAAAAAAACAATTACCTGAAATCTTGGTAACTCAAGCTGTGCCGGCAGAGATCTCCCCAATCCCAATTCAGGGGAGATAACTGCGAAGGAGATTGGCTTAAAATAAGTTGCAGTTATGAGATTTTCGTTGAAAAGCGACGGTATACTGGTCGTTCTTTTCATCGTGCCTTTTTACTGCGGCTATAGCGCAGTTGGTAAGGTGTTTGACTTTTTTGTTATCAAGGGGTCCAAAGTTCGATCTTTGGCTAAAGCAAATATATCCTTTTATAATATTTGTTTTCCAAAAATGAAGTCGATACCTCGTAAACCTATGAGGGATGATCAGTTCGAGTCCCGAACGGATGTGGCGGTACTGGTTAGAGCAATACCAGAAGTCTGTGGAAACAGTCGCCGCGGTATGGCTGAAACAATCCAGGGGTTGACACTTACTACTTCCCATGTTGCCTAGGATCGTTATTCATGTTGCGGGAACACTAAAAAACAAGCCAGGATCCCTCCTAACCCTGAAAATTCCACACATGGATATACCCTATATAATAAGGGATCCCAGTTGTGGGCACCGTGATTTCAAATCCAGGGATTCTTGTAGGATCTCTGGTAAAAATATTAGTGTTAAAGCCATTTAAATCGAATACATATCGAGATGTAATTTGAACATACGTTGTGAGTTCGTATTAACGTATACTGCGTTTGAGGATGTCGCATATAAAATGAAGATAACCACATTGGCCAATACGATTATGTAAATACGGGCGTGATGAAAATTGCTATGTAATCTTCGTTATTGACTTAAACCCTTCACCATAGGAAATGATTCTCTGTCGAAATGTTGCCTTGACATTGTAACTTGTTATTAACGCAACTTGTTTGTAACCTTTTTTTCCAGATTTGTTTTCAGAATATTTGACAAACATCATATTGGTTTGCAACTATCCGAGAATCAGAATTAGACATGTAAGAAAAGAATGAAATTCTGGTGACATGTATTTTCTTTATGTAAGCTTTGAAATGCTTTTTTAACACTGTCGAATGTTCCTGTAAAAAAAAAAATATGAAATAAAAACAGAATTGCGAAAGAAAAGGAATGTGAAATACACCTGCTAATGTATTTAGCGTCCCGATGAAATGTTTCAAACGTTTAATCTAATAATACGATAAGGGTCATTTGTGTTTAATCTAGGCAAATATTGACATTTTTATCTCTATTTCACAGACTGCAAATGTTCTGTCAAATTGTTTACCATGTTAATTGACGTAGCCGGCCTGTTCAAATAGACACAGCGCACTGTACTGGCTTTAATCTGTAATGTCATGGGTTTTCGTGTGTCTCCCTACACGTGAATCTAGAGCTTTCGCACAGAATTGTTTTGTTATCAGGGTATTGATCATATTCACATTGGTATTTGTTTAATGAAAAACATTTGCTAGAAGTTGTATCATGGTCCGCGAATGGAAGCTATGTACGAGTATGACACCATTTACAGACAATATTCCACCTATTTTTGTTGTTTGAAGAACTTTCCTTCCTTACAATTTCTGTCGATGGTTGGTTCTTAATGCAGTGTAAATTGCGACTCATTACGTTTGACATTCGAAAGGCCAAAATAAATATTTTGTTGGGAAAGGCCTGTATGAGTTTGTTGACGATTTTGATTAAGTTTATTATAAAGGTACGGGAGGTTAGATATGGATTGTTTAAACAAATGATAATTTCAGTATCAAAGTACTTGTGTGACTGAACGACCTTGTGTGACTGAACGACCCTGTGTGACTTGATATTGTTAAATGAACAAATATGCGTCAAGTCGTGCTGAAAGGAGCAACATGCTTATAACAATCGTTTTTTTCATTTCCCACATCGTTTGCTACCCCAAAAGGCCTACAAATTCGAAATTTCTTTCACTTATTGCCGTCTACGACATCTATGAATTTGGAACAGTCTAACACTTTGCCGTTTGAAATGGGGTAAATCTAGCCGCTTCCATGACTCATTGGATAGGGAGTTTGCTTTTGATGCTGGAGAACGAGGGTTCGAGACTGATGGAAACATGTTTGTTGGACAACAGCTGAAGCGACCGATTATTGAGCCGTCAGCTCAATGGACCCATTTCTACCAACCTACTGCACCAACAGTAGAAAGTCAGGAGGTACTGTTCATTATTTATTTGATAATTTAGGCAATATCTCCAGCAACGCCATTTTGACATGCTATGTTATTTCATATTGTTTAAATACAGTGTACTTGCACTATCTGAACAAATACTTGTGTTTGCCTTGTATATCATTTATTTTCAACCCGAACATGCCAAATAATACCCCTGTATATTTGGGTGCCTAATCCATTTCCCACATATTGGCACTTTCTGACACACAACAAGATAAAGGTTTTGGAAAACATTGTGGTTAATGAAGAAATTGCTTGTGAAAAGCAATAACTACATTTCCCACAATATTTTCTAAATAAAAAAGTCATAAAATTTTTAAAATCTCATATTTATTAAAAACGGCGTCTGCGACTTCTCTTTATTTGGACAAGCTTAAGAATGTGTTGTTTGGTAATTGGTTTAAATCTTATTCCAAACTAATATTTTGTGTTCTCCTTAAAAATCTGATCTACAAAGTCTAACTTTCACTAGCAAAGGCATAGTCTGGTGTCAGAATCTGTACATTTGTGTTATGTCTCTAAAACGATCAAGGAATGCAACCGTGAAAACCCTTCAGAATTATAGAAGATTATCTTTCCTTGTACTGAATGATAAATCAGAGAATCATAGACTTGCAATTTTATTTTACGTCATTGCTTTACTTTGAAATCTATTTATCAGACTGGCATAAGTCTAGCATAGGCTTACAAGTATGGCAAAGGAAAATGTCTTACAAATGTATAAAAAAGCACACTCCTTTCAAATCCTTATGGTTTATGGACAAGTTTTACGAATACTCATCAATATGCATTGAAATCAGTTGCAATCTCGAAAATGAGCTATTTTAACATTTTAGAAAACCATATGTCCAGATCAGCCTGTGCTAGAATGCATTTCACTAGTTCACCTGTTCCATTCTGTTAACCCATTACCAAACGGCAAATTTTTAGACTAGTCCAAATTCACAGACGACAATATCAAGTGAATGAAATTTTTATTTTTTTTGGTATTTTTACATAGAAAACATTGTGGTAAATGAAGAGATTGCTTGTCACAAGCAATTTCTTCATTTTCCACGATGTTTTCTAAAGCCATTATCTTATGGGGAGTCAAAAGGAGTCACTGTGTGGGAATGGGTTAATCTATAGTTGTTACAGCTAACGAAGAAGCTTATACAGAACATTATGGATGTTGATCAGAGTATGCGTATGCACAGGCTGATCCTGATCTTTATTTGTCTCAAATGCCATTGGGCTCACTTCGCTCAAATGTCTGACTGCGTTGAAAAAAAAACCCGGTTCCATCCATTCGAACGAATTGAAAATAATGACTAGAATATCCATATCTTAAGAATGCATTTCAATGCATTGAATGATAATTCCTAGAATTACAATGTGAAACGAGGAAAAATAATAAAAGATAATCGCATAACGTTTCGAAATGAATAGTATACAACATGTCACTATCTGGACAAAGGGAAATAACCCGTGTATGTTAGACTGCATTCATTGATACCGATTTACTTCCCTTTGCAAATGTACTTTCCATGCGAAAAGCGCGATTCTTCTTCCTATATTGACTGATCAACCTTATTTAATAACAAAGTTAGAGATTCAATTAACTCTTTTACAAACAAGCACTGGTGTCATGAAAAGATTTTGGAAAAGATTGAGAGGAAAAAAAAGAAATTGTGTAACCCCAGATGTTTTTTTTTCATTTCCCCCAATAGATCCCGTGTTATAATATAGGCCCAATTCCGCATATCTAATTAAACATAACCATTTCCTGCATGACGACGCCTTTTGACACTCCACAATATAAAGGCTTTGGAAAACATTGTGAAAAATGAAAAAATGCTGTTCAAAAGCAATTGCTTCATTTCCGACAATATTTTCTACTCCATAAGACAAAAAATGTTAAATTTCATTCCCCTGAATTTGTGGTGTGCAACATCTTTGAATTCGAACAGGTCTAAAATTTGCCGTCTACTCATGATTAGGCTAATTAACCGGCTTTCAATCTAAACTTGTCTTTACTCTGGTCGTCTGGGAAAGGTCGGTTTAACCATTTTCTTGACGACAAAATGTTAGACAAGCCAACTTTTAAAGGAATTGCAGACAACCAAAAAATGTGTATGTTTTACACCGAAAATATTGAATGTAATTTTAATCTAATCTTAAAGAAATCAAAAACTCTATAAAAAGATTTTTTTTATATATATTTATAATATAGTGGATAATAAAATAACAAAGTGTACAAAGGGTATATGAAAATTACATGCATAAGTATTATTTTGTAGGTGGGTAGTCATGATTTATCAGTAGGGAAACACACACACACACACACACACACACACACACACACACACACACACACACACACACACACACACACACACACACACACACACACACACACACACACACACACACACACACACACACACACACACACACACACACACACACACACACACACACACACATTTCTATCTTGAAAATTAAAGTATCTTCTAAATTCTGGTTGAAAATGTTTCTCTTCCTTAGGTGTATGCGTACAGATCGTCGCTTCTCATCGTAAATCTGGTTACTGCAGTTTGGAAGAAAGAAGAGCACCGAAATTATCTAAACAAAGTAGTGTAAAATGTATACAGTATCTTTCTTCCACGATACCATTGTTTTCATGTTCATATAGTTCATGTAGTTCAAGTAGTCGTAGAGGCCTTGATGTACATTTCCATGTACATAAGCTCTTGGCTTCTTTTGACCCTTTTCTTGATCTTTTCCAATGCTGTTATTTTTTTTAGTTGGGATATTACCCCTTATGTTTATTAGGATTGTCCTCTCGCAATACTTTTTTGTGTGTGTTATAAACACTTAATAGTATAGAATTACGTATAATTCTTTGTTCATTTTAGAAAAAAATCACATATATTTTTCTTAAAGTGATTGTTTTAAAACTCCTAATTACAACTTCTATCTATTCACATAGAAATTCATTTATTACTCATTAAGGATTAAAACATCTATTCGTGATAGAAAAAATACTTTTTACATTTTACTTATTCATGGTAATCCTACTATTTATCTTTAGCATAATGGGTCAAACTTGTTTGGAGTAATCCACTCTCTATTAAGTCTTGACTTAAATGTGTTAATGTTGGGTGCTTCTACAACATTTCTTGGGAGGCTGTTCCATACATTTATGATTCTATTGCTGAAGCAATGTTTTCTAAGATCTGTGTTAGATCTTTATTTGTATAGTTTGGAACAGTTACTTCTGGTTCTAGCATCATTCCTTTTTGTAAAGATGTCTTTCGAGAGCAGGTCTATTTTGTTGACTATTTTGTATGTTTGTAGTAAATCGTTTCTTAATCTTCTATATTCTAATGTAGGGAGACCTAGCTTTCTGAGCCTTTCTGTATATGGCAGATTCTTTATTTTTTACCATTTTAGTTGCTCTCCTCTGGACGTTTTCAAGTAAAATTTCATTTAGAGCTTTACAAAATTAAAAGTATTGTTTCATAATTTTGTTACTATATGATTAGAAATTCTACAATATTTCAATCATCCGTTTGAGACGATCCAAAACTGCACATATATCTTACAACTCGTATAAACTTGTATTTGCATTACTACATTCTTTTGCGACAAAGTGATCATTAAACGATTATATATAATTTCCCAAAGACGACCTAGTTTTGATGTCTCTAGCAGACAATGCGCGGGAAAACATTGAGTCAAAAGAAGAAAAATGCTGATAACCAGCATTTTGTCTTTTGCAACACTATTTTCTGTGGTATATTTTACAAAAATAGTTTCTATATCATCACACATTTATCTTCTGCGACAGTCGGCCCACCACATTTTGATGTTTGTGAAAGGGTTTAATTAGAAATCAAAATTGTCTAAGCTTCCTTAGCAATGCACCCAGGTTCCCAGTATCCTTATCAAATTCAGCAGGTAGTCGTTCTGCATCTTGTTTCAATGGTACAAACAATTCAGGAATCAACCGGTTATCTTGTTCCGCATATGTATTTTCGGAGAAAGGTGACGCATCATATACGCCTAAATCTTCATTGGCCTTTTAACGGGATTTGCTCTTGTGGTACCATATCATGGTCGAAGCTCCTAACATCAATCGGGCCATCCGGTTCTGTGACTATTTGTTTAGTGGCTGTATGTGTTACCATGCTTTGTCTGTTAGCATCTAGCATCGGCTGGTCTGCTCTTTTAAATAGCGGTTTTAAATATAGTGGTACAGATTGATCATGGTCGACTTTGTTTCTCGCTTGGACTAGCAATGTCAGTATCGAGGGACGCATTTCGGCACCTAATGACTCGTTCTCAGGCATAGGCTCATCTTCAGATTCTTTCATTTGCTGTCTAACATCGTCTAATGAGAAGTGATCTGACTCGGACGTCATGGGATTGGGGTCTGCTGGTTCTCCAACAGTTTGTGTTATAAAGTTGTCGGTGTCATCATCGAATGTTGTTGAATTTACAGTGTCGTCGATATTATTGTCTTCGGCTTTATCGCTTAAACTCAGGTACGGAATGCCAAAACAGCCAATTCGCATATTCAGACGTATTGCGACCCCCTGGCAAAATAGAAAAAAAATATGTACATGATTATCTGACCTTATTCGTTTTTAATATGATTTAATCATATCTTTGGTTAACTTTATATTGATCATTAAATATTAATAACTATTTTTATGACTATAAATAATTTTGACTATAACATGGCTCGTCCGGTTAACATGCGATCTATCTTAAACTTCAAAAAGTTAATGGATGTCGTATTTTTTTAAAATGTTTATAGGCCTACGTTTTCAAAACTATTTAAAGGTTTAACACAAGGGCATAAACAAAGTAAATATTAAAGAAGGTTGATTTTTTATGTTTAATGTGACCATTTTCTTCCTGTCTCGTTATGCATACCCCGAGCGTAATGCGTCCTGTGATCCTTCCACAAATATTATGATGGTTTTTGTTGATATTTAGACATGTTTGTGTCGGGCCATAGTTGTAGCATTGTCGGTGGTAATGGCGAACTGAAACAGAAGTGATAAATTAACCCATTAGCAGACCACAAAAAATCAAATACTAAGATGTTGCAAACGACAGTTTCAAGCGCATGGAATTATTTATTCATTTTCCAAAAAGGTTTTCCAAGCTTTAATCGTGTGGGGCGTCAAGACGCAATGGATTTAGGAGGTTACGTCTGCTTCAATCGCATGCTTAAATTATTTATCAATATCTGTTTAAAGAAACATTTCATTCTCATTCCACTTTTTCAAAGTATGTATTTCACAAATACAAGCTCTAATAACACTGATATTTTGTCGGTATTGTTCTGAAACCTCGTAAAGTTCTACAGATTGCTGTAGTTACAATGTTTTAGATTATGCCGACAGTTTGATACCTACGTGAGACTGTCCGAGACCAAAGTCTATGGTTGTTAATTGTGAACGTTACGGCATATCTCCGGCTTTGGTGAACACGACGTACTCCCAGGCAAGCTAGAAGAGATAATTGAACATAAAAAAGCAGCGTGATATATAGCTCACAATGTATGACCTGACAGAACATCTCTAGCTATTAACATGGAATGGAGATCAGATAATACGGGGTACAGACTTTTTTAGCAGTTGCCCTGTTTTTTAATTCACATCCCCCAGCTTGGCCTTTTGATTATATGTCTCCTTCTCCAAGAGCACAAGAGAAACTAAAGGAAAAAGACAGGCAGTAACATATTAAGAAATGAACACAGAGATATGAAGGATATACAGTATGTTGTCCATTCGCTAATTAAGTGAAGTACAATCATGGCTTGCATAAGCAATAATACTCTTTAGATGGTTCAATTAATGACCTTGACATACACATCAAATTTGTTTAACTTCTCTTAGTAGAAGTTACCATAACTACTTGTTAATAATAATATTATCCACTTGAGCAAAGAATTACAGAAAAAACGGTCCGCGTAAAGAGCTGAAATGAAAGACGCAACGACCAGTGATGACGGTTTTTTTGTATAAAGTATGGCGCATTCGGAACACCGTAGTCAGAATCTCGGTCTTAAAAACGCTTAATCTGAGAGATCTTAAGGAAATCGTAAAAAATCTTGCCCTAAATAACGTGCCTCCGGTCTTTGACAAAACATATTGAGCATCCCTCGTGTAACAGCAGACGGAGAGTAAACTTACCGTTAAGGCGGAATCGCAGTATCCGAGTATGAAAGTTGATCCTGAAGACTTGGTTAATGCAGCAGTTACAGACATCTATACTGCAATGACAAGATCTGTATAGGCGGCCTCGGTGTATTGATGGACGGTAATGGTGATGATGATGGTGGTGGTAGTGGTGGTGGTGATGATGGTGATGATGGATTCGTCGGTGATGGTAGTGGTGATGGTGATGGATTCGGTGATGGTGGTGATGATAATGGTGGTGATGGTGGTGGATTCGGTGATGGTGGTGATGATGGAAGTGGTGGTGATGATGGAAGTGGTGATGGTGGTGGATTCGGTGATGGTGGTGATGATAATGGTGGTGATGGTGGTGGATTCGGTGATGGTGGTGATGATGGAAGTGGTGGTGGTGGTGGTGATGATGAATGCGATGGTGGTGGTAGTGATGGGTGTGGTGATGACAGTAATGGCGATGATGATAATGGTGATGATGATGGAAGTGGTGGTGGTGTATGCGATGGTGGTGGTGGTGGTGGTGGTGGTGTATGCGATGGTGGTGGTGGTGGTGGTGGTGTATGCGATGGTGGTGGTGTATGCAATGGTGGTGGTGATGACAATGGTAGTGGTGGGTGTGGTGGTGATGATAATGGTGATGGCAGTGGTGGGTGTGGTGATGATGATAATGGTGATGGTAGTGGTGGATGTGGTGGTGATGATAATGGTGATGGTGATGATAATGGTGATGAAAATGATGGTGATGGTACCGGCGGATGTAGTTGAGATGTTGATAATGATGTTCTCTTTCGACCGTGTGTTCAGTTTGATCCTTAACGTCTTGGTTGGTGTCATCCGTAAACGTATAATGACAATGATACTCGTTTTTGTTCACCATCTTGCAGTTGTCCGATATTTCGTCTGGGCTTATTTCACCAGGTAACGTATAATGGCAATAGTATTCATTTTCATTCACCAATGTGCTGTTTTCCGTTAGAAAGTCATGGTGAAAATGTACTCCGTGTGTGTAATGACAATGGTACTCGTTGTCGCCGACTAGAGTACAGTTTTCCAATTGTTTGCTTATGTCGACGTCTTCTTCACTTGTTCTGTAATTGCAATGATACTCATTTTTGGTCACCATTTTGCAGTTGATGTGTAGATTATCTCGGCTTATTTCATCCGGTGACGTATAACGACAGTGGTACTCGTTTGTATTTATCATTGTACAATTGGTCGGTAATTCATCTGTAATTTAAGGAAAAATAAACAAAATAAATAATCAAGGGCCTGGAGCAAGTTTCATCGAAACATTTAAATCGTATTTGGCTTAACCGATGTCTTGTGTCGTGTTAAGAATAATCGTGTATCACCAATCGATCGATCAGGGGTAAGGTAATGCATGCATAAGATCTCCTGATTTGCTATCTGTTGCATTTGAGACCAATACGGATCCGGAGCAGCCTGTACACACACGCAAAGTCTGATCCAGTTCTATTCTATTATTTCCAATCAAATACCATTTATTTGTATCAAATCTCAGAGTTCAGTATTAATGCCCATTAGACCTCATTCATGTTCAAATAGATCTGGGTCCATAGCACAGATCAAGGCTCAAATATGAGATAAACATGACCGAAATTTTGTAGTACGTGTAATAGATGATTTCTGCTCCATTTTATACATAGCTTTCTTCGATTGCCAGTCATGTCAACTCGTGTACATGCCATTTCCCGCACATTGTTATACTAGAATCCAGGCTAAGTTGCATGGTGCACAGCATCTCGAGAGAATACCCAGAGTTAACTTTAAAGATTTATGAGATCACGAAACAAAACTGCCATGCGATTCTAGACTTTTATCGTACTCCAACCCTTTTAAAAAAGAGGTCTCACCGAAAGCGCTGTCAAATCTGGCAGATGATTAAGGTATTCCACCCGTGATTAGATACCAAACACTTTGTGTAATTTTCCTCCATCTTCAGCATGTCCCGTTACAGTGCATGTCAATACCTTGTCAATTACCGTTGCCACTGATGACGCCGAAGATGCATGATATATTTCGCATCTATTGACGTATGAAATAGATCTATATCATAATAGTTATGCGATGTAAATAGTTATCCAAGAACAACTGGTATGATCAAGCCTTCATCTTTTTGACTTTCTGAAACAATACCTGTTGTTGAGTCTAGCAGTTAATGGTTCCCATGGGTGCATTCTCAAAAATATTTGTAATAACGTCTCTAACCCTACGAAAATACGTCCAGGTTTTTGTGACCTTAAACTTCACAAATGGATGTGTATGCTGAGAATCTCTTGCATCGACGAATGTTAAGATTTCCAAGCAAATGGACTTCGAGTTGTGGTAATAAAATAGGATTAAGGTATAATTTTTATATGAAAGAACTCGATTTCTGCACAATTGAAATACAAAAGCCATTTTATTTTACTTTTATTTATTTCGGCATTCTTAAATACTGACCAATCAAGTAAACAACAACACGATCCTGTTCGATTTTCTGAATTAAATCGCATGATCTGAGTTATGATGCAAAAAATGTCTGAGGTTTTTAACATACGGATTCACTTTTTTCGTATGTTTTATGATAAGGCACAACAATACTCGTATACAAAGGAAAAATACACATTTGATTACAACGAAAATTATAATTGAATGAAGAGTTTTTAGTTATGTCATAAGTTAGTCAATGCCCAGAGGCTTGTCAGGTATATTGTCGTCAGCATACTAAAAGGCAACCCCAGGTTCATGGATTTTCCTTATTTATGTACAAAGAGTTCCTTTGTGCCAACTCCACAACCCATTAGTTGTTAATTAAAATGGTAAGAATTGTGCAGGATGGATTAGCTGGCGATCGTTGTGTCTTTATATTTTGATATTAACCAGTAACATAATGTAACGTTTTATTAAAGATCGAGTGATTTGTATAATTAGAGACGCATACAGAATCATATTTAGTTTAATTTCTAAAACAATTTAAAGAGTATTGGTAACAAAATCAGATAGACCCAAAGACTGAATCTCCTGTTGTCTCTAATGGAAGCATGTACATATCTAAGTATATACATGCATATATACCTTCATGGGCACTTAAGATCTTCATATCGCATACCATAATCGCATATCAGAACTGCAGTCAGACTTATGATTGTGATAAAAAAAATCCATAGAATGGAATGATCCGTTCCTAATTACATTTTATGTACATGTTCGAATGTTCTCGTAAGGCTACCAGATGTAATCACCCAAATTGCAATAATGGAATTAAACGCCCGGTTTACAAAGTGAAACTACACCATTAATGAAGAAAACATGTTGAAACATAAATACTTATCTTCAATGTCGTATGATCGTATACCTCACGATAAATGACCTGGTAGAGCATCCCAGCCTATTGGCTAGGGCTGCTCTACCAGGTCTATTATCGCGAGCTATAAGATAGTGAAATGACTACTTTCAGCTGCTGATTATGCTTAATTTCTGTTTTATTTTGAGTCTTTATTTATTTAATTGCACTTTTAATGACTATGTATTCGTCAAAAGAGGCAAAGATTTGACTAAGTGAGGTTGATATAAGCTATATATAGTTCTAATGTTGTTTTATTAGAGCAATGTTTTTGCCCCTAAAATTCTTATTATATTTTAGGAAAATGCATCGAAAGCTATAAAAATTCATGAAAATATTATTTTCAAACAAGAATTTCCAATAAAACATCGTAAAAATAGCGTAGAATATCATTTATGTGAAGTTCGTATTGCTACATCAATGTTTGTGTTTTTTGTATTTTTTTGGAAAATTTACCCCACCCACTTTTAGCTATGGCTACAGGGGTAAGCCAAAGACTAATTCTGTAAGCAAATATATTTCAGTAAACAACAGGTGTCTAGGCAATTTTTAACTATAATGTCATTCATCCAAACATACCGTTTGTATTTTTTAGGATTTTTTTTACTTTTCGAAAAAACTTATTTTAGTGATTTTTTGGCCATTTTTTGTTATATTTATCAAAAATTACAAAAACACAAATTCGTAAAGTTGCATATTGATGTTTTAAGTGACAGTACAAATCGTTAGCTTTATTTAGGTACCAAAATAATTGTTTTAGCTTAATAAATGTGTAAGTTATGAGGTATTTTAGGGGGCATGTCTGAAAAATGTACCGAATGACCTTTGACCTAGTTTATTTCATCCAATATCGCCTGCTAGAGGCGACTACCGGGCAAGCCGTACGTACCATGCCTTGAAGATATCATTGGGCATGGTAGTCGCCCATGTTCAGAGAATGCCTACGAAAGTCACATTTTTTGACTTTGTAGGCAGACTATTAAGGTTTTGAGATTTTTAGCCTTTACTTTTATTACACATCATTTGATAATTATTTGTAAATCATAATGGAAATCCACCTACATTATGCTTGAAAATTCACATATCAAATTTCATTAAAATGTTATTATTCTTAAGAAAGTTATCGTTTTTTAGTGGCCGGTCAAGTATGATAGTTTTTGAGGAACGAAAAAAATCTGATACGCCTTTCTACAAATCTATAAATTTGTTAATACACTTGTCTTGCTAGTAGCTAATGGAAAGAAAGTCGAGCGGGAGATTTCACTCATTAATCTCAATCTGTATAATGTTTAACTTAAAGTTTAAATAATTTTGAGAGTAAAGGAGAAACTGATGAAAATCAACAATTTGTTCTTTTCTCTCAATGTTCTTATAAACTATTTATTGCAGGGCGTCAATACAAGGTCTTGTTCCGTAAAGGCGTAACAAAATCCCCAAGTGTCTATCAAAACAATGGTAGCATAAACTGGAAGACATACGCTTGAAATTATTTTAGGAAACAAGAAGATCATGATGGTCCTAAATCGCTCACCTGAACCAAGATGATATGAGCTCCAGTTAATTAGTTCGAATCAATTAATATCAAATTGTGTGATTGTAATGAAGACTGAAAACTCATAATAAGCAATTTTGTCAAATTAAAGGGCAACAGTCAGTTATTGTCAACTCGTCAATGTCAAGTCTAAGGTCAACAAACGCGGGCGTTCCCCAAGGCTCTGTTCTCGGCCCTCTGCTCTTCCTGGTGTACGTCAACGACATCTCTGAAAATCTATCAAGCATCTCAACGAAAATATCTCTTTCAGATAAAAAGGGTAAAATGCATAAGAGAACTATCTATGGGGTGTCTCTTTTAATTCAAATGAATGTTATAATAGGGAACGATTTTATCAATTAAACCGTGACGTTATTTCGGACAAACAATAGCATTTCGTAGTGTAATGTAAGCTGTAGTTATAGCTCACAGTAAATGAACTGGCAGAGCAATTCTATGTGTTAGCTAGGAATGCTAGGGATTTTGAGATATACCTGTATATGAGTTGTTTTAACAACAGCGTTGATTTATCAAACCATAAATTTAAAGTGACATTTCACATTCATTTTATTTTTTAAAAGTATGTCTTGATGCAAAGATTGATTATTCTAATGCGTAAAAATGCAATCAGTTTTTCGGAGTTGTTATTTATAAGCGAAAAATACGCCTTTAAAGTTGAGACAGAAATGACAAATTCTATATAAATCTGAACTGTTGTCCAGAACAATTTGTTTAATTTTGGCACAAAAATATATATTTCTCGTAAACGGTCCAATATTTTGACTTGAAATTTTCAGAATGTTCATTAGAAAACATGCCCTTTCAGATAGAATAAATGTAAAATTTATGTAAAAATAATCGTGAAATGTCACTTTAAACATAGATCTAGTCTATTTTCAGCACAAAATTCATGCCCATAATTCGCTTCACGGTATGATGAAGCATTTCCACGGTGGATAATCACGTGACACAATATTTTCAGAAAATCTTCAATAATTTTGTAATTACTGGACCGATTTGAATTCGGTTTGAAGCAGAGAATGTGGACATACGTCACGCATTAGATGGACGTGGTTGATTTTTGAAAAATCAACTGATAAAAAAAGTTATTGAAAATAAACCAAAATTATCAGTTGATTTTTCAAAAATCTAACACGTCCAGCTTATTCCTGGCATTTCCCCACATTCTCTGCTTCAAACCGAATTCAAGTTGGTCAAGTATTAAAAAAGATATTGAAGACTATCGGAAATTCGGAGTCACGTGATTATACATCGTGATTTCGTCGCTTTTCGTGAAACATTACAACTTTAGCTAGTTTCATTATAACACATTGACGTCCCACAAAGTAAAGGCTTTAGAATACATTGTGGAAAATGAAGATATTGCTGGTGACATGCAATTTTCTCATTCCTCAAAATATTTCTATCCTGAAGGACAAAAATCCACTCACTTGAAATTGTCGTCTGCTACGTCTTCGAATTTGGACACGTATTGAATTATGTCGTCTTATAAATAGTTAATTCTATAGGTACGAGATTTGGAAGAAAAGCACCATACTTAAAACGGATATAATTTTATGGCGGTATCCGAGATCGAGACGTAAAGCGTCGGCATTACTACGAAGACGTTCGAAGTTTGATCACCGGTAGCGGGGGTAGCTCTTAGTTTTTTCATCGGCACGAGTACTGGTGTAGGTTCTAAGAAGCAGACTTGAGAGGGATTAAGGTAAGGCCAGCACAAAGCACTCCCTGAATAATCGTTATATTTCGACATATTCCGTGACGTTTGTAAGGCCGAACATACACTGTAGATCTACATCGAACATTTCCGATAATGCCCGATAGTAGTTCCCTGCTTTTAAAGGGGCTCATTCTATGTTTTTATGCTTCCAAACTGTTCAGGAACTCATATTTGTGCATGGAAAAACAATTAGCAATGCATAAAAACCTCAATCTCTGCGAATAACCATCTTTCCTTTGCTATAGATCAATCCTTTACAAGCGTGTTTACACATTCTATTTTTACTTCAAAACAAGACAAGGTCAAGGTCAACGAGACACACCTCCGCGGTATTAACACACCGTACAACCGACTGTGTCGATGACTGTGACCTTATTTGCGAGGAATACGTGAAAAGGTTTATTTTGTACAAGCACTGAACATTTATATGCGTATATATCAACTATAGAATACCAAAGATCCTTTCGTTTATTTATAAAAGTAAATTCATTTGACCTACCATGCACATGACATCAGATGCCGAATCTGTCTTCGCTTACTTTCGACGCAGCCGGTTGTACGGTGTGTTAAATCTCGCTGAGCACAGATGACGTATCTCTGACGTAATTGATTTTTGAAGGTTGGGCATATGTATCCGTTACAAAACAAAAACAAGGACGCCAGCATGTTATTTATTGACTTGGATTTTAATACTTAACAAAGCTCGTACAGTGCTAACAATGGACATAAATGATCTACCCCTTCAGGTTGGTAATTTCATACGTTATTTCTGGTTTGTAATTATTGTGCCATTTGCATTTTCGACAGCCTAGCTCGTCCCCCTTTAAAAGTACTGTTAGATTCAATATCGCCTGTTTTCGTAAATACGGAAGTAATTGTGAGTGCTATGATTTCCGGAGAATATTCTAAACAATTTTTGTGAAAATGTTTCTAAATTGTATGGAGAGTAGTAAAAAAAAACAACAAAAGTCAAAAAATCAAATGTTGAGATCGATGAAAATTACTTCCCTTTAAAATCGTCTTAGAATCGTTTAAAAACGTCTATTCGCACAATACAGATTTTGTTCCATAACTGATTAAACAAGCCTTACTTACCTTAATATAATCTGTAAGAACTTGTTCCTAAATCGATGTAGGCAAATACGTATAAACTAAACAGAATTTTATAACAGAACAACAACCTTAACTTACCCTCTCCGTGTTGCAGTATCCAGTGCACCAAATCAACATTGCTGAGAGCATTGGCGGGCCAGACCAGGCCACATAGTGTCAGGGCCAGACTGAACCATTGCACGTCCATGGTGGACCTTGTGCAACAACAATGTGGGGCTGTGCTGCGATTGTGTAATATATAAGAGTGACACGTCACGCGAAAACGGATATTCCGTATCTTCGCATGCCAATGGTTCTACCTCCACTTTGTTCCTTATGAAAGGAAGAACCCTTGGCTTGCGAAGATTGGAAATCCTTAAAAACGATGAAGCATAACGTTACCACAAGGCAATATTTTGGACTGTTTCCTTTTGAAAGGTGTTGCAGATTACAACTTAAAGTTGATGTAATTCTGATTTTTTTTTACATTTTGGGATAGACAGCATTGTAAATAGATCTAATGAAGAAATTGCGTGTTAGATCTACAAGCATATTATTTATTTTCCACAATGTTTTCTTAAGCTTTTTTTGTGTGGGGCGTCAAAAAGCATCTGTGTGAAGGAATTGGTCAAGAACATGAAAACAGGTCGGGTCCTGTAGGGGGTCACATTTCGAAAATGAACCTACACTAAGCTTTATATAAGCTGCAGTTACGAGATTTTCGTTAGCAAGCAGCGATATATATTTTGTTTCTTGTGGCATACGATTTACCCCCCCCCCCCCCCCCCCCCCCAAAAAAAAAAAAAAAAAAAAAAAAAAACAAGAGAGAGAGAAAAAATCATAACAAAAACGAAACAAAACAAAAAACAAAAACCCAAACAAACAAACAAAAAAAAACAAGGGGAAAAAATCCAAGACCTGGGACCGTATTATCAACGATCTTACTACAACGTTTTTCTGTAAACTGTGTAAGAAGACATCTGATTGCAAGAGAAATCTGATTGGGCCAATCAGGATTGTTGTTACAAGTTAAAACGCAAAAAATAGTCGTATGATCATTGATAATACGGGCCCCTGGTTTTGAAGAGAGGACTTGGGAAAACATCGAGGCAAATGAAGAGAATGTTGATAACATTTTCTTTATTTTTCCTCATATTTTTGCGGGACGTGATTGGTGTTTATTGTACACAATTCCTTTTTTATAGCAACCAATTTTGTCATCTGCACCAGCTTTTAAATTTGACGACCCTAACTTTTTGACGTTTGGGAAAGGATGAAAAGGCCCTTTTCAGATACCAGATATTAAATTGAATTATATTTGATTGATTTCCGAGATGTTATTAGACTCAAGTGTTTGAATTATAATTCTATCGTTTTCCTTGTTTTGAAATTGATGAATCTGCAATTTCTCTTTATATTAATCATTACCACAAGGCAAAATTTTTGGTATCTTTTTGTTCGCGCTGGCCACGACAGCCACGCTTCAAGCCACCGTAGACAAAACGAGGTGACCGCTAGACAACGTAGGGGAACGGGATCGATAAATGTAACTATTCATCATCGCCGAGACAAATGTTATATATCGCTGATTTTCAACGAAAACCTCGTAACTGCAGCTTTAAACAACCTGCAGTTACGAGGTTTTCGTTGAAAAGCGACAAAATGTCAAAACATTTGCTACGACAGTCACGGCTTAGATGACATACTTTATGGACCGTAGTAAAATGTAAAGGACACACAATACGTTACTTGAACGTTACAAGATTTGGACTGTGTCCTAAGCGTGACGGGACGCAACAGGTTACACGGTTTGTCAACTCGATCAAAGGAGAAGAATTTTGTGCTAAAAATAGACTTGATTGACTATTATGTTTTGTAAAATCGTCGGTGTTGTTTTAAAATCTCGTAACTTCGGCTTGATTCAAGCCGTAGATACGAGATTTTATAAAAAACACTTACGGAAGTACTATTGTTTATCCAAATTTACGTCACGATTAACTGGATAGAATCGTTCCATATTTTCTACTGCGTGATACGTTTTGGACTACCGTGGTTGCCAAAGTTGCCAGGCAAAAAGTGTTAAACAAAGTGAAGACAAAACTGACCAAACTTCCACGGCGTGCTACGTTTAAAGTAGACAATCCTTAATGGGATTTACGCGACATCGGGATTTTCGTGTGCCGTCGTTAACATTCGTTTCATATCCGAACCTATTCGGGCGACATCGTAAACATTTGTCGATGGAACGTTCCACCACGGAAAGTTTACGACGTCCCACGAATTTTTCAAACGCCCCGTGAATTTCATTGGGGTGCACCACCTTAAGACTAGTTGGACTTCAGTGGCAGCTGTGGCTGTCGGAAACAAGACGTAAGAGGGCGTTAATCTTTTCTCAAACAGCAAAAAACTTCGACTTTTACAATTCCGAATATGTCGAAGACGACATAAATAAAAACATATAAAGACAGAATATATGTACAACATAGTATATAGAATATTGGGTCAAAAGGAGAACATGCTGGTTATCAGCATTTCCTTCCTTTGCTTGAATGTTTATTTTTTATATCGTTATATTATTATCTTTTATAATTCATATTTTCCGGATCTACTGAACAATAATTGATCAAATCGATCACTACCAGTACCAGAAATGCATAATATCGCTGCTTTTCAACGAAAACCTCGTAACTGCAGCTAGGTTAAGCTGCAGTTACGAGGTTTTCGTTGAAAAGCGACGAGTACACTATCTCTTGTTAGGGATATGGATAACCTTCTCAACGTCCTGTTAATTGTCCTATTGTTTCAGTAAAGTTTAGGATGTTTACTGTAAATATATATATAATATGTAAACAGATGTAATCTCTTAACCCATTCGATCATATTGACTATTTTCGAAAGCCTAAAGAAAAACCCTTACGAAAACTTTGTGGAAAATGAAGAAATTGCATTGCTTGTGACAAACAATTTCTTCATTTCCCTCAATGTTTCTACCCTAAAAGACAAAAAAAAAGACAAAAAAAAAAAAAAAAAAAAAAAAAAAAGACAAAAAAAAAAAAAAAAAAAAAAAAAACACACACACATTTAATCAATTGAAATTTTCATCTGCAAAATTTTTCAATTTGAAATTTTCAAATTTTGCCGGTTGCTTATTGCATAAAATGCATAGATATTTTTCCGACCGCGCGACTCTATTTCACACGCGAACAACATTTACCCGGGGCATCTGCATTATGTAATGACCCTACTTCGGCTCTGTTTTGTAAAAACGCTCCACTAACGGACTTTGCACACGAAAATTGAGTTGACCCCGGTAAATACTTGGTGGGCTATACCAATCTAAACCAGGATACGAATCACAATAGTAGGGGATATTGTCCAAAAACACTTCACTTTGTGATGCAAGCGCCAAATTTGGCATTTTCCCCCCAGAGTAGACTAATCTCAAAACATATGGGCCCCGTTTTATCAAAGAACTTGCGTTAATTTTTTTCGTAGATTTGATCGTAATTTCACTTTTTGCGTAAGTGCGTTTTACAAAATATGTTCGCTGATAAGAATATCGTAAGTATTTGCGTAACTTTACGTTAAAAAAAGTTGACGTTAGTTTGTTCGTAACTACTGCCAATGCCGCATCAAACGTTTTAACCCTTTCCCAAACGGTAAAAAATTAGGGTGTTCCAAATTGAAAGCTGCAACATAGGACAAAATGTTTGTTGAGAAAGACATAATTAGTATGCAATATGGCATGGAAAATATTGAGACAAAAGGAGAAACTGCTGGTTATCAGCAGTTTCTTCTTTTGTCTTGATGTTTTCTCAAGCCATTTTTAATAGGGACGTCAAAACCAGGTCTTGTTTGGGAAAGGGTTAAGAAACGGTCCCTTTTGAGTGTTCAGCACAGTACTATTTCAACAAATCACCATATATTTCCGTATTTCTGTAGTTTAGAATAGAAGCATTACCTTTAGTAATACATAATACCATAGTTTGTTAATATTTACAAGAAACATTACCGAGGTGAGACCAAATTGTTGATTTATTTTTAGCCACTGTTGTTCTATTCTTAGAGTTACGACAATTTCTTACTACGTTCAAAAGTTTTCCTACGAACTCTTTGTAAAACGCACTTAAGAATTTGCGTAAGCTTTTTTTTGGACGTAAAGTTACGCAAAAACTTACGCAAATCTTAGTAAAATGGGCCCATGGTGTCCAACATGAAAACCCATCATGGTACAATTTTCCGAGATTGTCACCATCTCTCAGAGTAAAGAAATTATAAAAAAAACTTCGCTTGAAGATTATAAGGACAAACTTGCCTCAAATGTTCCCCCAGAGTATACTTTTTTCAAAACATATGGAATCCATCTTGAAACACTACCGTGACTGTTTTTACAAGATGGTCGCCATCTCTATAGGTACAGAAAATCGAGAAAATCCATTTTTAACGTATATTACCCATCATTAGCACTGAAGGGCCAGAGGCGAAATTTGAAAAGTGCCAGTAATTCCTAAACTGTGTCTCATTTCCATTCCAAATACAAACATAAGCATTTTGAACGGTTTAGAATTTTGAAATAATGCATACTTATGGAAATATTTGACAAAAATGTTCCAGATTGCCTCCCTTGTATATGAATATAGAGGAAAATGATATTTGTAAATTATTTTCTTCATGAAGCATAATCCTGAAATCCGGCACGGTGAATCACCTTATGTGAAGTGTATTTACAAGCGTGTGTAATTTAATGCATTTCGTTTGGCTAGAAAGTAGTGTTTTAAATGATGGGTCATATACCTAAAGATACAATCAGTAAATTTGGCACAAATGTTCCTCTGGAACAAAATGTCTACAAGACAAATGGTTTACGCCATGAAAACTTGACATAGCTGCCATTTCCACAGAAAAAAAATCGGAAAATCATAAACCTTGAGATACGATCACTTAAATAGGCAAAATTGTTTGTCACAGGACACTGTCTTCAAAAAGCAAGGTACCCATCATGAGAAACAGCACCGTTGCCTCTTTCCCAGATTGTCGCCATTTCTTTTGCCCAAAACATTGGAAAGTTCTTCTCTTTATGTGTCGCGCTCTGCGCGACACATCTTGTGGTACACTTCTTCTAATTTTAGAAATTACGTCATGAGGGATCATTGTTTGTACTTGAAAATCGTGTATATGTCCTACTTATATACTGTTTACTAGATATGTTTTTCAAGCAGTACTACAAAGTATACTTTGATGTTTATCCAATCCCAGAACACACAAAAAACTCAAATTGACAAAATTTTAATTGTTTTATTTTTGCATAGCAATGGAAAGTCCCTACTTCGGGTTTTGCCATAGGGGAATGTATAAATCCTATCTATTTGAAGACCAGATTAATGCATACCAGGGAAATGTCTAATTCCTATCTGTTAAACGACCAGAATACATACAATAAGAATCGCTAATCGTGATGTATACTTCAATAATCAAAGTACCACAAGTACTTTAGTATTGAATATTCAATTTCGGCTGACCAACTTATATAATTTCAAGGATCGTTTTAACTGAATAGGTGTGTGTATTGCTAGTAGAACATTTATATTTTCACATACTTTTTTCAAAATAGTAGACTTTTTAGGGGAATCAAACACTAAAATAATAACCATTCCCCTAACAAAACATGGTTTTTCTCGTACTTTTTTTCCCAAAAATAGTTAGGCTTTTTCGCACACTAAAATTATTAACCCTTTCCCAAACAAGATCTGGTTCAGTGGCGGATCCAAAGGGGGTTCGGGGGTTCAAACGAATCCCCCTCTGTAGCCGGATTATTTCATTTTTATGCTGAAATTCAGACAAAATTGCGTAATATTTAAAAAACGAACCCCCGTTTTTGTAAAAACAAACCTGGGTCCCTCCTCACAAAAATCCTGGATCCCTCCCTGTGGTTTTGATGTTCCTAGTGGAAAGTTTTTAAGCAGGTTAGTAGCAGATTTGAAATCAGAACAGTTCAATCATTTCGTGTCTTGGGAAAAGGGTTAAAATATGTCTACATTGTGTTAAATGGTTATGTTATTTCAGTCCAGTCAGTCGGATCCCTTATATATGTAGGGCTCCGTTTACAGGCAGTGTAAACAAAGATCAATATTATTACGTACATGCAGCCTGATCTTAGTCCACATACAATGCATACTTAAATCAAATTTCCAGAACCATATTGGTTATAATTGTTTATTAATCCAATTCTTAAGTTGTGGAACACGTTTTGCCCAATTTCTGTAGAAATGCCTCTCTAGCTAATACCTCTAATTGCTCTACCAGGCCATTTATCGAAACTTATACATCGCATTGTTTTCATTGCGTGACATCTTATACCCGAAACAATACCTATTTTGGGTTACATGTTTTACTGGCGTTGTGTCCGCTTTGTGTCCGTTCAACCATGTATTTAATAATAAAAATATCCCTTTCCTCCTGTTCACTAATGCCCACTTGCATACTGCGTATAAGCCTAGCTTAAGCCGGGATTATACAGGGTAACGGGACAACTCACTTGCTGAACCATAGGTTTCGCTAAGCCATAGCTATTTCTTATCCAAGCTTGTATTGACTTGCACACTTGTGAGCTGAGTTCAATTCACAGTTAAAAACCCGGGCTCAGCCAAACCTGGTGCATAGTAGGTTTGGGTGAGCCAGATGTATTGCTTGTTCATTTTAACTTGAGATATTTGCATACTGATTTCACGCTTCAGGTATTATCGATTTAAATGATAAGATACCTTTCAAATATAGATTCTATTTTCGTTTAACTTCTAAATTGGCCATGTGGCGTATTGGATAGCGCGTTAGGCTCATGATATAGAAGATCAAAGTTCGAAACGCACCAGAATCTTTTATTTCCTCTTTTTACTGTATGTGCTTTACATCTTTTAATTTTACAATTGATATACTTTCTTTGTGTTTATTTTTATTTCTATATTTATTTAAAATTTCTATTCATTTCAGTTGTATATTTCATTATTTTATTAAATTATTTCATTTCAAACATAGCATTTCAGCATCCAAGTTACATCTCGTCAGCAGTGTCAGTAGCACTGGTGTTCGTAGGGCACTCGTCTGCTGTGTCGGTATCTTCCGTGTCTGATCCTGTGATATTTATGATAATGGGAGCTGGTTTCCCAAACTGCCAAATTTAGCACTGATTCCCCTTGAGAGTAGTTGCAGACGACAAAATGAGTTTATTTGTGAATTGAAGTTGTACCTTAGAGCAAGGAAAATATTGAGGCAAAAGTAGAAAAAAATATTTATTAATAATAAAAAAAAATAGTCACTTTCTGAGATTCGATCCTTGACCGTCAGGTCTGAAGTCGGAGATACTTACCATTACACCACAGACTTTGCATGAAGAAAGACTAATATTTAACGCTAAATAAATATTCATTTCAATACAATCGTGACCCAATATGACCCGAATATGCAAATATCTCAGGTTAATTTGAACGATTAATACATTAGTTACGATGTTTGTCTTCAAATTCACAAATAAACATTATAGTTAGGCGGATATGGCATATGATCATTAATTTTTCAGGAAAGCACCAAATTTGGCATACGTGTAGTCTAGACCTATACAAATGATGTGGTAGGCAGAGCCCAAAATTTTAGCCCCTAGATGGCCGCCATATTGAATTTCAATATGGCCGCCTAGTTTAACCTGTTATGGGCAATATCTCACTCATTAATCCAGATATTGACTTACCATTTACGCCTTTACAATAAAATACCAGCGGATCCAATACTGTCACTTATACATGTATTTGGGATGGCCGTCTTTGATTTCAAAGATGGCCGCCACTAATTACTGTTTTTTACAACTTTCAAATTATTACTGACACAAATGAATATCTGATGCCTAACCAAACTTTTCAAAAGATATTGCTGCTAAGAAATCATTTTCAAATATTTTTTCTTTTCTTTTCTTAGCTTAAAAAGGTAAATGAAGAAAAGTAAAAAATGAATAACATTTGTAGAAATAATAAAAGTTCACATGACAGCCATCTCTGATATGCAAAAAGTAAATAAAGTAATCATGAAATAGGATACAAATCTGTGACCAATCGTATCTATCACGCCTTTCAATACTTACACAGTGTTGACTCTAGCTTTGCCATGCAGTGGGACCGATGGGCCCCACAGCCCTTGGCCAAGGGGGTCATCCAACCCAAATACTGAGACAAATGGTTAAATAACTAAATTTCAAATATAATTATAATCTATAATAGACCTTTAGACATAATAAAGCCATTATTTGCATGTTTTCATTCAGAAAAGACTTCGTAATGCATTAAGCAAAGTGTGTCATTTGGGCCCAGGCTTTGTTCTGAAGGGGGTCATATTGGATTTTAGGGGTGGCCCCCTATTATTGAAACATGGCAGCCAATAGCTGCTTAAATTGGTTATCACTTTTAGTTCAAAGGTAGGCTTGCACACGAGGCAATATTCTCCATTACATTTAATCTTAAATCATAATTTGGGCGAATTTATGAATATGTGTTCCAGAAGAAAAGCCACTAGACTTAATAATGGCCATCTAAGAATTCTGAGCTATTATAAACAATTTGAAGCAATAGCTCTTCAAACAGTTTGTTTAAACATCGAAAGTTTATTTGCATCAATAATGATTAGAGATATAACAAAAAACAGTAATTTGTGGCGGCCATCTTTGGAATCTAAGATGACGACCTCAAAATAAATTAATGTTTATATGACTGACTTTATGGACCCGCTTGTACTTTGAATGTAGGTGAGGACACAAAAAGTAAGCTATAATATGGGAGATATAACACAGATATTAAATGAATAGAAAATCAGGTTCTTTTAATGGTGGCCATCTTGGTCAGTAATAATTTGAAAGATAGTAAAAACAGTAATTAGTGGCGGCCATCTTTGAAATCTAAGACGGCCATCCCAAATGCATATATAAGTGACAGTATTGGATCCGCTGGTATTTTATTGTAAAGACGTAAATGGTAAGTCAATATTTGCACTAATGAGAGAGATATTGCCCATAACAGGTTAAACTAGGCGGCCATATTGAAATTCAATATGACGGCCATCTAGGGGCTAAAATTTTGGGCTCTGCCTACCACATCATTTGTATAGGTCTAGACAAGAAAAGTAAGCCATAATATGGGAGATATAACACAGATATTTAATGAAAAGAAAATCAGGTTCTTTTAATGGCGGCCATCTTGGAATTCAAAACGGACGAAAAGAATATTTGAAAATTATTTCTTAGCAGCAATATCTTTTGAAAAGTTTGGTTAGGCATCAGATTTTCATTTGTGTCAGTTATAATTTGAAAGATAGTAAAAAACAGTAAATAGTGGCGGCCATCTTTGAAATCAAAGACAGCCATCCCAAATGCATACATAAGTGACAATATTGGATCCGCTGGTATTTTATTGTAAAGATATAAATGGTAAGTCAATAAATGCACTAATGAGAGGGATATTGCCCATAACAGGTTAAACTAGGCTGCCATATTGAAATTCAATATGGCGGCCATCTAGGGGCTAAAATTTTGGGCTCTGCCTACCACATCATTCGTATAGGTCTAAACTACACATGTGCCAAATTTGGTGCTTGAAATTTTCAGAATTTTCATAAGGAAATGTGCTCTCTAAGATAAAAATTAAATGAACATTTTATGAAAAATGTCTCTGAAATGTTACTTTAACAATGAAAACTTTCAATTTACGGTATTTACCCGTAATGGGGAGACAAGAATTGTTTAGAACTTTTCTTTCTTTACACCACACAAACTGCATAATGCCTTCCCTTATTGAAAAGGTGCAAGGATATCAGGGCATCAATGATTTTCTTAAAACATCTCGTAAATACAGCTTTAAGTAATCTGTAGTTTATGTATCTTTAAACATCAACATTCTATGCAAAAGATAACATTGGTCATCCATTTTTAGGGACTGTATAGCACAGTACACGAACCAACTTAATAATTCGACAAATCTAAAAAAGAGGGGGTATAAAAATTCTAATTTTGTTATATCCATTCCAAACACTATGTTGTAGGTACTGATTTAATGAACATAAAATGAAATATAACTTGTGAAAAGCGATTACCCCTTTTATATTGTGCTCTGATTAGACCTACCTTTCAAGTTAAATGACGCCTTCTTGAGCACGAATTTAGCTTCGAATTTCTTCTCCGCGCAGCACTCACACGCCGTACCGCGGCACTTACAGTTGGCTTTGACCGGGCTACGCCTGCGTCTTTTTCTCCAGAAGGCAAGGTCCCATGTACTGTCCTCATCCACTGAAACACGGTTGATGATCACGTGATACAACAATTTCAGAAAATCTTAAATAAATTTGTTAAAACGAAACTGATTTGAATTCGGTTTGAAGCAGAAAAGCTGGACAGACATAACGCGTTAAATGGATGTGGTCGATTTTTGAAAACTCATCAGATAAAAAAGTTATTGAAGATCAACTAAAATGTTGGTTGATCTTCAATAATGTTTTCGTCAGTTAATTTTTCAAAAATCTATCCCGTCCATATTTTCCTGCATTTACGCACCTTCTCCATTTCAAACCGATTTCAAATTGGTCAAGTATTAACAAAGTTATTGGAGACTTTCTGAAATTCTGAGTCACGTGATAACCCATCGTGGAAAGTACATGGCGCGGTATCACTTGACACAACAACAAAGACAAGTTATCTCCTTTTCAACAAAAACCTCGTAAATGCAGCTTACATCAAGCTGCAGTTACGAGCGATTTGTTAACAAGCGCAGAGTTACAGAACATCTTTAAAAAATCTTTTAAAATTTGCCGATTTGAATTTGGTTTGAAGCGGAGGTGAAAACATGTCTCGGATTTGTTGGATTGGTAAAAAGGATAAAATGATAAAAATTTATTGAAGAGGAAACAAAATTATCCGGAGCTATTTAAAAGACCTACCCCAACCCACCAAAACACAGTGGTGTGTGTGTGTGTGTGTGTTTTTTGTGTTTTTTTTTACTTCTTTACTACATACCGTATTCACATTGGTCATGTCACGAATTAACATATTTTATTGAAAAAAATCTACAATTGTTGTTCTTATGTGACGTGATACACCGCCGTGAAGTATATAATTGAGCCAAGATCTGGAAAAAGTTGCTCACTTTGAGAACAACATGGATCAAGATCAGCCAGTACATATGTGCAGTCTGATCTCTATTCATAAAGTTCTCCAATAATTTCAGCGATTGTTAATTAGTAGACTGGATTGATTTTAGACTACCTTTAAACACGGGATACCTTTAAACAAAGTTTTATCTCGAAACTCAATTTCTAAAGTGAATGATCAAAATTTTCTTTCAAAAACAAGAAAAAAAGTGTATATGGAAATTCCTTTCCCTCTTTTAGGAGAAAATAACTATTGCTGGCATTTGGAACAGGTCGTTTTACGGACCCGTTCAAAGACGGAGAAGAAACGCTGTTATTTTTTTTTCCTGGGACCCCCCCCCCCCCGGCGGAAGTAATGTGACAAACATCCGAAAATTAGGATACACCTACTTTAAATCTGCAGAAGTCGGCAAAATAGCTTTTACATGGGTTAATTACTGATTTAATTAAAATTATAATTCAAAAAGGCTGTGAAATCAGGTTATCGCTTAGCTACCAAATCGGTGGTGTTTCCGTAGAAAAGCATTTTAACCAGTTCCCAAACGACAAAATTTTAGGGTGATCCAATTTGAAAGCAGCTGCAGACGACAAAATGAATGTTGATAAAGATCAGATTTGTGTATTATACAGCTCAGAAAATATTGAGACAAAAGGAGAAACTGCTGGTTATCAGCAGTTTCTTCTTTTGTTTCAATGTTTTCCAAAGCCTTTTCTATTAGGGACGTCAAATCCAAATCCTTGTTTAGGAAAGGGTTAAATCATGTACATGTTTCTCTATACCAGATGACGAAAATTTGGGTTTGTCTCAATCTCTTCCCACATGATGACGCGTTTTGACGCCTACACGCTGAAGACTTTTGGAAATAAGGTGGAAAATAAAGCGATAGGTTTCAAACAAAATAATCTACTACGAAATACAAAATTGAGTGTTGAATTCCTTTTACTAGAAATCGTCATCCATTTAGGCAAATTTCTCTTTTCATCCTCTCTGTTTTAAACTGAAATCAAATCGGTCTTGTACTTAACTATTGATTGAATACTTTCTGCTGTTGTGATTTTTGTTGTTATTTCGCCACTCAGTTCCCTGTCGTGATTATAAAGACTCCAACATTTTGTGTCAGGATTTCAATTTATTAAATAAAAATAAGCTTCGAACAGCCGATTTTTACCTGCCACATTTACATGTCGTTAGGAACAACAATTATAATTAATTCAAACCTACGTCCTTGATCGCCAATTAGATCACTTAAATTCTGTAAGGATTTTCCTTGTTTTTCACTAATTCCATCTCAATCTCAGTTTTCCAGTCGATCGTATCATCTTTCTGTGTCTTAAGATAGGCTTTGTTTTCCGTCTACACTTTAAGATGGGAAATTGACTTCAGACAGGAAGATGTAAATGGAATATAAATTTGCTATTTGAGATCGAATCTCTGTAAATTGTGGGTACTAATTTGAAATCATTCACGTATTAAGAGTTTACCTGTATATTTTCTACAATTGTTATTGTTTTCGTTGTTTTGATTGCGCTTTTTCTCGTACGTTTATGAATGGGTCCGAAACCAGGTAAATTGGAAAAATGCGCCATTTTCTCAAAAATTTGGCAAACGTTTAACAGATTGAAATAGAGCATTTTAAAGTCCCTTTTTGTGTAGTAATCTAAATAAAAGAAAACGAAGGGAATTTCAGATTGTCTCGTGCATTTTATGTCAACATGTGAAATATTTCCAAAAGACTATAAAGGCTGTCTTTCCAGATCCCGGCTGAATGATATATGACCCATCTCACAAAAAGGGAATATGGGGAATGCAGTAGCTGATTGATGGGTCCGATCTGGTGTTCGTTATAAACGATTTATTGATTTGCCAGATGGTCACTTTACCCGTGATTGGTCAAATATAAGTATTATTACTCAGTATGTTTAGTAAACATACTTACAAACGATGAAACTCGACATTTTTTTCATTAAAAATACGAAATAGCGTCGTCTTTTGTTGACAAAGTAATCTATGCAATATCGTGATTTACTATTGTCGCCCGATTTGATTTTACATTAACGTCCTGATTTTGTCCGTACAGGAATGTCCAAAACGGTCCAGTAGGCCTAATACAATTTTATGCCTGACATATACTCAGCAAAAGAGCTAACGCATCACTTTTTAAATTTGCATAACTTCTTTATTACCTAAGATTTAGATTTATTATTCTGCGCATGTTTATCCCACACGTTTCTGCATTCATCCATAAAACTATTTCTAAGTTTTCTATTTTATGTGACCGCATCATACGAAAAGGGGACCAAAACAGTTTTTCCGCTCGTGTAACTTGTGATCTTTTTCAATCATTTTTGTTTGAATTGATTTTGATAGCTAGTTTATTGTGGGATTGAAGTCTGAAAAAAATTAATTCCTTATCTTACGTAACAAGGGCTGTTCGTGGACAACGTAGCTCGTACAGTGGCAACTATTTAAAAGAAAAAGGTCAATTTTTCAAGATCAAGGTCCGCTCCTTTTTCCATGTCCCCTTGTTGGACTCCGTGGTGGGTGGGGGCCCGGGTGAAGAATATTAAAACCTCAAATATGGAGAACCAACATTTTAAAAGAAAGTTTATGGACCTTACGGATAACGGACCGGAGAGTGTAGGATCTTTCCCAAGATTTCTTGTAATAGCGAACAGTTTTCCCGCGTTCGTGTGCTAAAAATAAATTTCCGATGGGGATACCCCAACAACGTTTGCCGGGTACCAGTCTAATATTTTGTTTATCGGTCAATGAATCGGACAATTTTTCGTAACCGTGTTAGCAAAAAAATATTATTTTCAAGCGCGATATTAGTCGATCATAGATAATGCAGGCGGGAACTAAAACTACGAAACATTGCGCATATGCAACATGCAACATTGCTTCCAGATACAGAGACAGACCAGAAATGACAAACGTTTTTTCTTGAGAGCCCTCAGCAGCTTAACCAGAAAAAACATCGAAAAGTCTGAAAGTAAAGTAGCTATGATCATGAAACTTCTCTAGTAGATAGATCTCACCAAGGAGAAGTGCAACGTACAAGGAACATAACTCTATCTTACTTATTTTGTGAGTTATTGCCCACTGTTGTAGTGAGAGCCTATGGAGTATCAAATCACATTCAGCGACAAATTCTAGTTTGTTTTTTTTTCTATATTAACCCTTTCCCAAACAAGAACGGTTTTGACGTCCCCAACAGGAAATTCTTGGGAAAACATTGAGGCAAAAGAAGAAAATGAAGATCGACAAAATCGAAAAGGCATGCACAGCAGACAAAATGGGTGTGAATAACTTCTTTGGATATTGATGATCATCCTTCTTTTGCCTCAATATTTTCTCCGAGATAAAACACTAAAGATATTAACATCCGTTTTGTCGTCTGCAGACTTTTTTTTCAATTTAGCCCAACAAGACATTATGTCGTTTTGGAAAGGGTAAGCGAGCACGCACGAGCGGCACGATGAAGTCAGGACATGTCCGTATGTGTAAACATTACTTGTCAACTGCTTATTTCATAGTTACCGATCTTAAAAAGTACACGACAGTGCAGCAACCTTCTCAACTCGGAATAAGAATGTTTCTCAACAAATGCTTACAGCAATCAAGCTCTTAGAATGTTATCTTCGGTAAGTTGAACATGGAAAATCTTCGCGAGAATCACAGCCATATTTGTACGATAAGGGATTCCCAATCTATTTTTAGACTAGTGAGGCGTGACGATGACGTATTTGTTCACACGGAAAATCGAAGCCTATTGATGCAGACGACTTAGAACAGCCCTTGACGAAATTATCGCCTTTTGTAATTCATAAAGTTCTTGTTTCTTTGGCAGGTGAACCGAAATCAGTTAAAAAGTTGCGATCTGGGACACTCCTTGTAGAAGTAGAAAAACAAAAACACGCAGAGAATCTTTTGAAACTCAATAGCTTTTTTAGCATTCCTGCTAAATGCAGACCTCACGACACTCTAAATACACCAAGAGGAATAATTCGATGTCGTGATTTACAAGGCGTTTCGGAAGATGAAATAGTAGCAGAACTTTCCACCCAAAATGTGAAAACAGCCCGACGAATTTCAGTCTTTAGAAAAGGAACAAAACAACCAACAAATACTATCATTCTTACTTTTGGCACTTCAATTCTCCCAAGATCAATTAAAGTTGGATACATGAAAGTAGCTGTAGAGATGTATATCCCAAACCCTCTACAGTGCTACAACTGCTTCAAATACGGACATCATGAAAAGAAATGCGACAAAGAGGAATTATGTCCACGTTGTGGTGGAGAAGCAATGACACACAACACGGAATCCTGGCAAAAGCCAATTAAATGTATAAATTGTGGAGATGAACATATTTCAACATCCCGTTCTTGTCCTGCATGGAAAAAAGAGAAAGAAATTGTCACCATAAAATACAAAGAGGGTTTATCATTCCCCGAAGCAAAAAAAAATAGTTGAGAACAGAATAAATCTTTCAAACTCGTATGCTCAGGCCACCAGAATAGAATCCGCTAACAACAAAAAAGAAACAGAATGCCAAAATTGTAAAGACATCTTTGGAAAGTTGTGCATCTTGTTTCCCGAAAAGAAAACTGAAATTGCAAAATTATTCGAAACCACAAAAAGTCCACCACAACCCACATCTCAGCAAAACAAAGAAACTACATCCTCTGCTACTAAAACTAATGTTCCTTCACGTCCATCAGTACCAACGCCAGCAAAACAAGAACCTAAAGTTAATTCAGTTCCTGCGTCTCCAGTTAATCCGTCAGCTAGTCCAGATATAAATGAAAACAATAAAAAGAAAAAAAACAAACTAAACCGGTGATCTCAGATCGCCGACCCAAAGGATCGGATGATCCGATACAAAATTACAACCGTTTCCATGGTCTTGAAGAAGACATGGTTATGGATGAACCAAGCGGTTCAGATCCAAATAAGAATAAGCAAGGCAGCAATATAATAAAATTAAATAAAAGATGATTAACTCCAGACTTCCATATTTATGTGGTTTATTGACTCTTTTATTATCGTCCATCATGGCGAATACAATTATTCAATGGAATTGCCGCAGTATCAGATCGAATATTGAGGAACTCAATCTGTTGGTCTCTAAAGAAAAACCAGTAGCAGTTTGTCTACAAGAAACTTTTCGTAAAGATTCTGATAAATTTTCATTCAAGTATCATTCTTGTTATCTCAAGAATTTTTCAGATAGCGAACGGGCTTCCGGTGGTGTAGGTATCATTGTTAATAACAATGTTCCACATCGCCCTGTGCAGCTTGATACCACTTTACAGGCAGTTGCCGTTAGTATATCTCTCAACAAAACTGTTACTCTTTGTTCCATTTATCTACCCCCTAGTTCTCCTGTTGACAGCAGGAAACTAGATCGGCTTGTTGAACAATTACCCAAACCTTTTGTTTTAATGGGAGATTTTAATTCTCACCATTCTTTATGGGGATGTTCAAAGACAGACAACAAAGGTTATATTGTTGAAGACTTTATTTCGAGACATGATCTTTCTCTTTTAAACGATAAGTCATCTACTTATCTACATCCTGCTACTGGTTCGTACTCATCATTAGATTTGACAGTTTGCAGTCCTCAAATTTTTCCAGACTTTACCTGGAAAGTTGATGACGACCTGCATGGTAGTGACCATTTTCCGATTCTTTTTTCGGAAATTGGGCCATCGGTACAGGAGCGACCACAACGGTGGAAACTCCATAAAGCAAACTGGGGCTTGTTCAAAACTGTTTGTGAACAGTCCATTACACCACAGGTTTTTGAAGAATGTGACAATCCGGCGGAGTTGTTCACTTCTCTATTATATTCTTCTGCAGAAAAAGCAATTCCTAGAACCACTGTTAATCCAAAACATCCAAATAAGCCATGGTATGATGATGACTGCAAAAAGGCTGTAGGAAAGCGTAAGTCGGTCCTTAGAGAGTTTGATCTAAGGCCAACTAAAGAAAATCTTATCAAGTTTAAGATTGCTCGTGCTAGAGCACGAAGAACTATTAAACAAAGTAAACGTAAGTCTTGGAGACAGTACGTATCTAGACTTAATTCTAGATCGTCTGTCAAAAAGACATGGGACATGGTACGAAAAATAAGCGGTAAAAACGCCTCAATTAGTGTCGGACATTTAAATACAGACGATGGTACTGTTTCATCAAAACCTGAAATTGCTAACGTCCTTGCTGATACCTTTGCACAAAAGTCATCCTCTTCTTACTATTCTACAGAGTTTCAAAAACATCAAGAACAAAAAGAAAAAGTTAAATTGAATTTTAAATCTAAAAACACGGAGCACTATAATAAAGACTTCACCATGAAAGAGCTTAAAACAGCTCTAAAGAAGTGTCATGACACTGCAGTTGGATCTGACGATATTCACTATCAGTTCTTAAAGCATTTACCGTTCCAGTCCCTTCGGTGTTTACTTGACATCTTTAACAGTGTTTGGAAATCGGGAACAATTCCAGCCTCATGGCGGGAAGCTATTGTGATTCCAGTGCCCAAACCTGGTAAAGATGCTGATAACCCTTCCAATTATCGTCCTATAGCCTTAACAAGTTGTGTTTGTAAAACCATTGAAAGAATGGTTAATGACCGTCTTGTATGGTTTCTTGAGAAAAACAAACTTATTACGTCAGCCCAAAGTGGCTTTCGAAAGCAAAGAAGCACTCTTGATCATTTAGTTCGCTTTGAAACATTTATAAGAGAAGCGTTTATCAAAAAAGAGCATGTTGTTTCTGTCTTTTTTGATCTCGAGAGTGCATATGATACCACATGGAAGTATGGAATTATGAATGACCTCTATGATTTCGGTATACGAGGTCGCCTTGCTTATTTTATTTCTGCATTTTTGGATGAACGACAATTTAGAGTCAGGGTTGGAGATACGCTCTCTGATCCTCACGAACAGGAGATGGGTGTTCCCCAGGGCTGTATTCTTTCGGTTACACTTTTTAGTATTAAAATCAACAATATTATAAAAGCTGCTTGTCCTGGTATTGAATATTTTCTTTACGTTGATGACTTTTGTATTTGTTACAGGTCAAAACATATGCATACTATTGAACGACAGTTACAACAGGTTTCAAACAACCTGAGTAAATGGTCAAATGAAAATGGTTTTAAATTCTCCAAAACCAAAACCAAATGTATGCATTTCTGCAAATCCAGAAAACTCCATCCCGATCCAGAACTTACTTTGGACGGGATTAGAATTGAAGTCGTCTCAGAATTTAAATTTTTGGGTCTTTTATTTGACTCCAAACTATCGTTCATCCCTCACATTGAATATCTGAGCAATAAGTGTAAGAAAGCTCTAAATCTTTTACGCGTTGTCTCCAGCATGGACTGGGGCGCAGACAAACAAGTTTTATTACGTCTTTATAGATCCCTTGTGAGATCGAAATTGGATTATGGATGCGTTGTTTACGGCTCTGCCCGTCAATCTTACTTGCGCAAACTTGATTCAATACACAATCAAGGTTTACGTATTGCGTTGGGCGCATTTAAAACATCGCCAATTAATAGTCTCTATGCTGAAGCAAACAAACCATCTTTAAACTTACGTCGAAAGAAATTGTCTATGGATTACTATTTGAAATTGAAATCAAATCCAGATAATCCTACACATGATTCTGTTTTTGAACCTCTTTACGAAGAGGACTTCAAAAAGAAGGAATCAGAAATTCAACCCTTTAGTTTACGTTGTAAAGCTGACATAGAATCTCTAGATTTCGATCTAGATGATGTGGCCGAACATAAAGTTCCAGTCGTTCCTTTGTGGTCGTCTAAAAGTCCCACCTTTATTTATGATCTAGCTTCAACTAAAAAATCTGAAACTGATCAAGTTGTATTTAAAACTAAATTCCTTGAAATACAGGAAAAACACATTATGCACTTTCAAATTTATACAGACGGGTCTAAAAATGAAGAAAAAGTTGCTTCAGCTGCCATCTTGGATGGTTACAAATATCAGTATCGTCTGCCTGATAATTCATCCATTTTCTCTGCCGAGCTCAAGGCTATTGACCTTGCGCTTGAGCACATTATTGAAAATGGTTATTGGCGTTACATTATTTTCACTGACTCTTTATCTAGTATGCAAGCGCTGGAACACGAGAAAACGGACAACCCTATCATAGTTAAACTTCTCGAAAAGCTGTCCCGTATCTATGCTGCTGATGAAGATACTGATATTGTCTTTTGTTAGCTTCCAAGCCATTGTGGTCTACGTGGCAACGAAGAGGCAGATAGGGCTGCCAAAGACGCGTTGTCACTAGATATTTTACCTTTTAAAGTACCTTTTACTGATTTTAAACCTCTAATTAATACTTTTATCCACAATGTATGGCAGAACTGTTGGAATGACCAAGCAAATCAACGAAATAAATTATTTTCGATTAAACCTTCACTTGGTGAATGGCTGCCAGGTCTTCGGTCTGACCGCCGCGAAGAGTTAGTTTTGGCCAGATTGCGAATCGGTCATACTCATTTGACCCATTCGCACCTATTAAAGAACGAGGTAGAACCACAGTGTATTCCTTGTAATGAGACACTTACTGTCCAACATCTACTCATTGATTGTGTAGATCTTGCCATCATAAGAAACAGGCACTTTCACGTTGATAATTTGAAATCGTTATTTGAAACCGTGAGGCCTGAGTCGATTTTTAACTTTCTTAAAGAGTGTAATCTCTTTAGAAAGATTTAGCTCTTTATATTATCGTCTGTGATATTTGATCTGTGATACTTTAGTTACGTTTAATATTCTATATTTATTTGTTCTGTGGATTTTCCGGTTGGGTGGACTCGGACATGGGTGTTCTCTGATCTGGGAGGAACCCATGTCTATTCGTCCTCACATCGGATTATTCATGGTTCATGGTTGTTTTTGTCTAGTTTTAATAGTGTGTTATAATACTAGTATTGATTAATTTTATACAAGGTAACATTATCTATCCTTGAATTAGATATATAGTCACTAAAATTTACCTTTCTGGATGTTTATGTAACTATATACATATCAGTAATTTTGTAAACATCCAGGTATGTGTTGCTGTTGCGCCCAATATGACCTTAGTAGTCGACGGGCCTTAAAACACTATTCATTCATTCATTCATTCATTCAAGATCAAGGTCACGCGGTCAAATTCTATGGTCTCAGGTGAAAGGTCTTGGTATGACCTATCTATGTGTGAAATATCAAGACTGCATCTCACACATTTCATAAGATATAGACCGATACGTTATTGTCTACGTAGCCGACGTCGCCCTCGACGCCAACAATGACACCAACGACACTTGTGATGTAACATTACATCTGCGGGAATAAATTACGCGCCCACTAAAGTTGTCGGTTTGTTTAACGAAGGGTACCTTTTCTACACAGGAACTTTTTCAGCCAATACAAAAGGTTTGAAAGTTATGGGTGAATTTCCCATTTTAATCAAATTTCAGACTTTATGAATTTTCGAATTAAGGGTGTCCTTATTAAAAGTTCATTATTTCAAAACAGACTGTAGCATTTACTATGAAATTGCATAGGCTTCTTACCAAGTGGTGGTAGTCGGCATATGCAAATTTTGAACGCATTCTGTAGATTCGTTAAATATACTGAGCAAAAATGAAAACTTTACACCTACATTGCTTGTCATATTTCTTCTAAATACAACAAGTAAAGGAATCAAATGAATGTGCTTCGCATTGTTCATTGACTTGGTTTGCCAAACACTAAACGTTTTGTTGATCTTTTTCACAGGGATGAAAAACGGACCTTTTAATTGTGACAGGGGTCCGTTTTTTCAGGTGTACAATTTTAACAGAATTTTACAAAATTTAAACCCTCGAAAATCCGAGCAGAAGAATTTAAACCATGTCAGACTGTACGGAATGGTAGTCTGACAAGTTATCAGTCAGAAAATGTAAAGAAGCTTGCATAACATTGTTTGAGCTTTTAAAAAACGATGTTTGAAAAGCAGAATTTTCATCATGTTGCAAAACTTGAAAATTTTACAATGCAATCTCCATAGGAAATTGAAATCGCTATAGCATGATCATCTGGGAAAAATCCTAGTCGAAAAAATGGTTAAAAAATCCCATGTAAAGCCTGCATGATGTTGTAAAAAAATCAATCGAAAAACGTGATAAATTTGTGAATATCAAACATTTGAAATTCCCTATTTGTTTATGTCAAAGGGAGGTAATTCACAAAATTGACAGATTAGACCTTTATTCTAGAGCTTGCTACTAGTGATAAGAAAGATTTTTTGTGTTTTTCTGGCAACCCAGATACGACAAATTCCGAAAAAATAGTGAATCGTTACCTGCGCATGCGCATATGTGACATTAGATGTAACTAGCTCTAAACGCATTAAGGGCCGTAACTCTGACATTAAAGGACAAAAGGCAATGAGATCTCGACAAAATGATTGCTGAAAGCCTGGGAAATAACGTCAAAATATGTTTCAGGCTTTTAGTTGGATACTTTTCAAGAAACAAGAAATCTAGAAGTGTAAAGTTTTCATTTTTGTTCAGTATAAATGTAAACAAAGATCTGAGTGATGCGTTAGCAGTTTTGCCGAGTATATAATGCCTGATACATTTTCCACGGTGGATATTGTGCATGCTGGGATAAATCTACGGACAAATTTGCCTCGCTTCGGGTAAGACATTTTGCAATAACTTTCTTATTTCTGCGTCAATTTAAAAACGGTTTGTTGCATGTACCCCGCCTTACTGAGCTCTTTCCTCTGATGTATGACTTACATGAAACCTTCTTGTACTTCTTGCAAAAATTGGTCCCAACCGACCAGAAAAACGACAAAAAATTCTGAGCGTTTTTCAGGTCAGTTGGGGTCAATTTGTGGGAAAAGTATGGGGAGCATTCAAATAAGTAATACACCCGAGGAAAGGGCTCAGTACATGCAACAAACCACTTGAAAATTGACACCGAAATAAGAAAATTATTGCACAATTTCCTACCTGAAGCGTGGCTTATTTGACCGAAGTCGTTATCATTTATGTTGGGATCAATTTTTGGAAAAAATAAAATGGTACCACAAATAATCCATGTACCTGAGGAAAGAGCTTGGTGAGGCGGGGTACATGCAACAACCTCTTGAAATTCGACGCAGGGATATGGGAGTTATTGCAAAATATTTGATCAGATTCGAAATTATTTTTTCCGTATTCGTTATCCATCCCATGATGCACAATCTCCACCGTGTTTTCAACAATGTTACACTGGTGTTGGTTCGTTTCTATGTCTTACCTTGTTTAGTTTCGATGGCAGATCCAAGATCTAGTTTAGACAGAATATGCAGCCAGTCTACGTCGTCGTCATGGTTACCAGGCAGAACAATGGTGTCTTCATTTGTAACATCGCTAACGGGGTCATCCTAGCTGCGATATCGTAGCCACAAACTTGATGATTGGTATTGGTTTGTGGCTACGAGTCCACCCTATTCCTTCTTGTGGAGCAAGACAAAAGAGTGGAAAACACATTTTCCTGCATTAACTTTTGAATACTAACATATCTAATCAGATGTGTATCCCATAAAAAGATATTCCATGGCACAAATTCAGTTAAAAAGTATCAACAAGAATTGTTATCAATTATTTCTTCCAACGGAAAGTTCAAGTCTCAGTAGAATAAAATGGGTGGGTACTCCGCTTCAAAATTGAATTGAACTTTATTTGAAAGTGATTTCAACATAAAGCTACGCTGAATTGACAGAAAAATAGTTAACCTGTTGTCAGGTAACATTCTTACTACATTCCATAGCTTTATTTTGAAGTTTGACTATGCTTAACTTGCTGGAATGATTCATTCCAGCACCTGCTCCATTGCAACGAATAGGAAGGAATTGTAATCGAAACCCAGATCAAAATTCAAAAAGGTTTCGGTTACATTATTGCAACTAGGGTCATCCAAGTCGTACTCTTTGATATCTTAAAGGGAATTAGATATGCATTACCTAGGTTCTGGATGATTAGTGAAATGCGATTCTTCTCCTAAATAGTCCTAGGACTTATGTAGTCAAACAGCTACTTCGAGTAGCTCTGCGTTATCAGTGGATATAACAAACATTTCCAGTCAACTGGGGTTAAGTCCATGGAGTATAAACGTCTATTTTACCATCGTTTCTCGATTTTTATCTCCACCAACGTTAGGAGAAAAACAACCGCAGTGATTTAGAGTCGATCTAAACACAAAGGATGGGTTGCAACAAGGGTTCAAAAAATAGATTTTCTTTAAATTCTGTGGATTGATAGGGTTACATAATATCTGTAATCTGTATGTGTAAAAATTTGATGAGGGCTTATTTTTGGAGATAATGGCTAACAAAGTGACTGGGGTTAATTGACATGAGAAGCAAAGTTACATCATATAGGATTATGTAAACAAAATATCAAGTCGATTCATACAAAACTAAAAGCTGTAGAGATAGTTTTGTACAGTTAGTACATAAAAAAAAGCAAAATCTGAGATTGACAGAAGGACGAAAATCAACCAATATACATAATTAATGATTCCAAAAATCTTCTGTCCTTAGTACAATGAAAGTACATGCAAAATTCCAATGTGATCTGATCTATACAGAAAAGGTTATTTAACTTCAAAGTAAAAATTTGTTTCTCATGTCAATTTACCCCACCCACTTTGTCTGCCATTATCTCCAAAAGTAAGGCCTTATCAGATTTTTGTCACGTACAAATTAAAGATATTATATTACCCTATCAATTCCCAGAATTTAAAAAAATCTATTCTTTGAGAAATTTTGAGCCCTTGTTGCAACCCATCCTTTAAGGAATTGAAATGAAACGCCTATCGTTTATTTACAATTCCGCCGCTCAATCAATCAGAAAGGTCTAAATTACAGTGCTCCAAGCACTTTGATTTTCATTCGTGTTTAGAGTAAAAAAAAAAAAAAAAAAAAAAAAAAAAAAAAAAAAAAAAAAAACAGCAGTAGTTTTTCCTCTGGTTGTGGTTACAAAACAATCAAATTGAATACATAATTTTCCTGAATCAAAATATCAGACATTGTAGCAACTAACCATGGTATTTTCATATCAGTACTGCTGTAGCATCCTTGCATCTACGAATGTGCATGCAAAGAAGACATTTGGAACGTGTCGTTGGAAAAATGGCAATGGGTCAACAATACCCAATTATAATTCTTCATATCATTATCAACGAACTTTTGAAAAATGCATATCTGTGAATATATTCACCCGACCATCGAGGTAACATTGTCACTGTTTTAGATCTGTTGCTTCATCTTCTTAGCACAATATACATGAACAGGTCACTAAACCCTTTCCCAAACAACAAAATTTTAGGCTGGTCCAATTCAAAAGCTGCTCAAAACGACAAAACGGGTGTTGATAAAGATGGAACTTGTGTAGAATATGGCATAGAAAATATTTGAGACAAAATGAGAAACAAAAGAAAAGTTCGACACAGCGACATAACTTGTGTCGGAGTTTTCTTTTGTTATTGAATGGGACAGCGCTCTGATGTAAATAGCGACATCCAAATATCAAAGAGCGATTTTTCATCAGAGAAGACTCGGATTAACTTCCGGTGGCAAACAATTGGTTTATTGGAAATTAAAATTGAAGTAGATCTATATGGAATCGAAATGGTTTTAAACTGCATAGTTTTAAATGACGGAAGTAAAGAGAATCTTCACTTTTCCGATTTCCACAAGATCAACTCAAGCGCAGAGCATGGATAAAGGCAGTGAACAGGGACGAATTTCGCCTTTTGTCTCTAAGGACGACTTACGGTACCTGTTGTGTATGTGTGTGTGGGGGGGGGGGTCTTACTGGAAACTTGTCTATTGTAGGTATAGCGCTATCGTGTCTTTAGACCCTTTTCAAGCGCGATACGATTTTATATCAACACTTACCAAATACCATTGTGTGCCACTATTTTCTTGATAAAATCGATTCCTATTACGTTAATGTAGTTATCCTGAATAACATGTGCGGGTGTGTCACAATCAGAGCCGTGTTCTTCAGATCGAGATTTTTTAAGATTTCTTAAGATGTTTTGGATAAAGCGTTTTTAAAAACGAGACTATGACCGAGCTGTTCCGAATGCTCCATATTCATACAAATGACGTCATTACGACGTCATTTGTATAAAGTATGGAGCATTCGGAACACCGCGGTTTATGAATTATGGGGCGTTCGGAACATCTCGGTCAAGTCTCTCTTATATTGTTTCTATAGAGTTGACCGAGGGATTCCGCATGAAGTATAGGGTAATGGCGCCTCCCATTGAGGGTCTTAAAAATCTTGCTGTAAAGAACGCTTTATCCTAAAACATCTTAAGAAATCTCAAGATATCTCAAGAAATCTCGCTCTAAAGAACGCACCTCAGATGTACATCCTGTACCTGCTTCCTGTGATTTCGTGAATCGGTCACAATGATATGCGTCCAATAATGCCCGTTCTATTGAGGCTTATCCCATTATCCCAGACGGCGAAATTTTATTCTGGTCTAAATTCAATCATGTTACAGACGACAATTTTAAGTTTCGTCTATATCAGGAGAAAACATTGTGGGAAATGAAGAAATTGCTTGTCAGAAGCAATTTCTTCATTCTCCACAATGTTTTCCAAAGCCTTCATCTCGTATGGTGTCAAAAGGCGTCACTAAGTGGAAATGGGTTATCAGCATTTTCCGCCTTTTTTCTCATTCTTTTCCAAAGAATTCTGTAGTGGAGACGCCAAAACCAGAGGCGCGTTCTTTAGAACGAGATTTCTTTAGAGATCCTGAGATTTGGTAAGATGTCTTAGGATAAAGCATTTTTTAAGAGCACGATTTTTAAGACGTTCAATGTAATGGGAGGTGCCATTACCCTATACTTTGTGCGGAACCCCTGGGTTAACTCTGTAGAAACAATATCAGAGAGAATTGACCGAGTTGTTTCGAATGCTCCATGGTACCGTGGTAAGGCTCCATACTTCATACAAATGGCGTCATGGTGACGTCATTTGTATGATGTATGGAGCATTAGGAACCCCTCGGTCAGAATCTAGGTCTTAAGAACTCGTTATCTAAAACATCTTAAGAAATCTTTTTAAAAATCTCGGTCTAAAGAACGCGCCTCTGGTCTTGTATGAGGAAAAACACTTTTGGGAAAATGCAGACAAACCTCTACCTATGGAAATAATGGCAGCATAATAGTATTTTAGACATGTTTTATTATGGTCGCAGTTTTAACAAAAGGGGCGTGGTATGCCGAAAAAAAAATATCATAAAACTACGATATAATTATGATATATGATATTTTCAGCGAACGATGCCCCTTTTACGTGGAATACCCGTAATGTGGCTATTTTGAGATTCGTAAAACATCGGGTTTTTTTTTTCGAGCGGCGTCGTTATCTATCGGAACCTATTCGGGCACGGTCGTAAATAATCGGCGTTGGAGAGTTCTGACGCCCTCCGAATCTTATTAGGCGTGGACTACCTTAACTGTGTTGTAATATTTGCTATCAAGGTCTGTGCAGAATAATTTGAAGTTGTAGTGACACTAGCAAACGCATTTTTAATCCAATAAATGCGAATAAAATCCTAAAGGGAAAGAAAGAATTTGTTCCTTTTGAGCAATTTACTCTTTTTGAGCAATTTATTCTTTTTGAGCAATTTCTTCTTTTCCCAGCATGTTTTAAACACATTTACTATATTTACGATGATAAAAATGTATCACTCATGAAATACGCCATTATGACTCTATTTCGTGACTTTAATTTGAAGAAATTGAGCTATTTCTTTGAAAATGAAGGAGCAATACACTGAATTTCTTGAATTGCCATTGGGACACTACAGCTTCCTTGGCTGGGGAGAACATTAATTATGAATAAAACTGTAATTGAATTGCTGACAGTATGTTTAACTTTTAATTAGACTCATGACAGGCCGACATTGTACATTCCAATGGCAAAGATTTTTGTGCTAAAAATAGACTGGGTTTACCGTTATGTTTTTATAAAACAGAGAAATACTATTGTTTGTCCGAAATTACGTCACTGTTTACTTGATAAAGTCGTTCCCTATTAGTGTGCTCACTCATATTCAGTCAAAATAGGTTTCGGGGTTTTCGTCAGCTGATACACCTTGGAAGGTCCTTATTTCGTCGTAGACATATTCCCTGATAGAGTTATCTTCCAGCAGTGTTTGTAGATCATCTATGGGTAGTTCTTTATGACCCTCGTCCACTTCTGGGTGTTCCTGATGCATGCATAGGGAAGGATCTCCATCGGAGATAAGGTATGTGTTGACGGTCATGTTATTTTCGGCAAATTGGCGTTTAAGAGACAAGCAGGCAATCGGTATGTTTATTTCGAACTTCTTTATCTGAAATGATTACATTCAAAATAATTGACTAATGGATTTGACAAACGCCAGTCGCTAATAATCTTATTTCTTTCCTGGGCACTAATGGCTTAATTCAAGAACATTTCCTTGACTCTACATTTAGTTACATTCAACAAAAGAAGCATGAAATTACTACTAATGACATTAGCACCAGGCCCGGAAGCAATTTCATATTGGCTGGGCTCAAGCTCCTTTGTGGGAATATTGTTGGGGAGGGCTAAATTGGGTTTTCATAATTTTTAGTGTAAAATAAGAAAATTCGCCTTCTTTGGTAAATCTAAGGGGGCTCAGTCCTCCCAGGCCCCCTTTTCCTACGGGCCTGAGCACCCCGGACCAGATGGAGTATAAAGGCTTAATTCATGAACATTTCTCTTACTTACCCCAACTAAAATTACATGGGTTTGTTACATTCAATAGTGTAACGAACACGATGGTTTGACGATCTCGCTCTTGAGGACAGGTTGGTATTAAAACACAATCATAGGGAGGGTTCGACGCGACTGAACTTAGTGAGTATTTCTCGATGCCAGAAGGTCGGATCCTAATATAAACTGTCGTTTATGGTCTCTAACAGTTTTTAGGCTTTCGAAAGAAAATAATTATATGCAGGAATATTTCTATTAAAACCAAAAGTAAGTGTTATATAAAAAAAATGCTAAAATGTAATACGTTTCTTCTTTTGGTAATGGTCTGGTAATAATTCAAGCCAACCCATTCCTAACTAGATGTTTCAATTGGCCAATTCTAACATTATCGACTGAGCTGTGAGCTTCGGATAATCTATGAAAACTTTTTTTTAATATAACACAGATTCATGTTTCAAATAGATCTACGCATATCCTTTCTTTTCCAACGTTTCTTCTTGTACAAAGGAGCTTCTATCAGGTCAGTGTTGGAGGCTGCAGATTGGTCGAAGGAATCGACTTTTATTAAATTCTACAGGAGAGAGGTATCTTCTCGCGTTTTGAGTACAGAATAATTTATGGATAAACAAAGAAGTTTATTTCCAACGGATTCATTGGTAAAGGTTTTATAATTGTAGACACAGTTTGTGTAAGACACATTTAGTGTTAGTGTTTATACTATATACATGTATAGTGATTGTTTTGAAGTTCACTACAGTTGGTTTGAATGGAATAAAGAATATTCAGACATTCATATAGTAAGAAGATGGAGAAACCATCCACAACCAAGGTAAGATTGCTTTGTAATACATCCTTATGTATTGTTCCATCAGGTGAGTATGAATCATGAAATGAAATTTCATAATTTGTTATCAAATTAGAATTTTATGAATGGATTTATACTCGCCTGATGGGGCTACCTCCCGCCTCCCCATGGTCTATGAGTATAGTAGTTGGTTCATGTTATTGAAATAAACTGAAGGAGATGGGGTCGCCACCTAGCGTCTAGAGAAGATCACATGATATAGACTGGATGTGGACTCGAC